>PGFW01029518.1:3579-19063 GCA_003123925.1 Haematobia irritans | reverse complement strand
GTATATATATATAATACTTATTGACCGTATATAACCGATTCAAACCCAAAACTCATAGTATCAATATCACAGTCGAT
Organism: Haematobia irritans; assembly: GCA_003123925.1. Lineage (NCBI taxonomy): Eukaryota > Metazoa > Arthropoda > Insecta > Diptera > Muscidae > Haematobia > Haematobia irritans. The sequence continues at coordinate 18,986 of PGFW01029518.1, read as the reverse complement.
CAACATCATTTCTTGATACAAAAAGAATGACTGAGAAGCCGTATTTATATTTAGTGAATTTTTGTAAAGGAAGCCTGTGCCGACGATATCAACATTACAATAAGACCCATCCGTGACGGCATTTTAAAATATATTTCCACTCAGTGATGTTATAGCTAGGTTAATAATTAATTACTAGTTTTCAGACTTGGTCATTTCTCTCATACTTTGATTAATGTCTGTTTTGTATATGATTATTTTCTAAAGCAAAATAAATAATGCCTTCCTCAGCCGAATAGGGTATATGTGAGGAAGGTTCGGCTCCGATGTTATTAAATTTACGAAGTTTTCCTCTGGGCGGTAATCGGGTTATATATTCCCAATGCTTTTTTCAAAACATTAAATCGTAAAATCGTTTTCACGTAGTATAATACAGTTTTTGCTGCGATTGCCGCTGCATGCAACCCAAGAACCTTAGGCTATCATTATTTATGAGTAATATACAGAGTTATTCTAAGGACAATTATTGCATTTTCGGCACGTGGCTTTCCCGCTAGTTTGTGTTCGCCTCTCGCAAGGACCTCAACCCTAAACGTTTAGGCGATTGAAACATTTACTGTGAGAGAGCCACTCATTTCAATTTTTTTCATGTCTTTATCTTCAATCTTTTTTGTGTGTTCTGACTTTTTTACATTTCCGCGTCCACAATGTATTGTTCTTATTTTTCTATTTAATGTCTTCCAATAGCATCCGTCGCCATCATTTCAGAGCCATTATATTTTTCGTCAGAATAATTTAAAATATATAAGCGCTGGACTTAATTGTTATTTTCTAACCAATATTTATAAAATTATTCTGCGTTTTTTTATTGTCAGGGTTTTAATTGTTTAAAAATTCTTATTCAACAATACAGTGAAAACCTCATCAAACTTGAATCCAACTCTGAAAACCCGGAACACCTTCTAAATGTGGACAGTTTATCTATCGGGACGTTTGCTATATCTATAAAACATTAAAGTATAATACCTCCTTCCATTAAACCTATCGACACTCCCCAAATGTGGACAACATACTACGGCCGAACCAATTGGGTGATATACAAAAACTTCAGAGCGTTTCATCTGTAATCTTAGTAATTATGAGAAAGTCGTAATTGTGTCTAATTTGTTATCTATCCCATCCATAACAAAAGATTCACTAGCGATCTTAAGATTTTGATATTCTTAGGATTTGACATTGAATTTCTCTGTATATCTATAAAAATTACTATTAAACTAAAAACAAGTTAAGGAAATGATCTAAAGTCGGTGCAGGGGGCACCGATCACTATATTAATAATACTTGCACCACTTTGTAGATGTGCGGAACAGTTAAATTTACAGATACCGAAACCGATATGAACTTTATTAATATCGCATTTACACGTTTACAAAAATGTGGCCTAGGAGAGTCTGAAATATAGGGGCAATGCTGGTTTATAGGGGCTATATACACTTATATGAACAGCGAGTCTACCTAATAAAATGGTGGCAAATTTTTTTCACGATAATAATGGCAAGATTGGCTAAGAATTATTATTTGAATTAATAGGAAAGACACTTGCAATATAGATCTGGTCATGTCCTATACCTCAAATTGAAATCTACGACTATAAAAATTCTTCTATAAGAGCTCAAAATGTAAGAATATCGACACCTAATTTGGCAACAAAGGGTTGTGAACACAAGGAAATAAATTGCTGATCCAAATTAATTACTATAACAGTATAATAAATAAAAATTTTGAAAAAAAAATTCTATAGAAATAAATTTTCCACCACTGAATATTTTGTTAGAGGCCGGGCGAATCTGTAAATGAACACCCACACTCTAATATTTTAGCAAAATTTCGCTAAGACACCAAAATAAAATGTATCTGAACGAATTTTTTTAGGTCATGCTTATATTTTAAGAGAATTTTTGTCAGGAGATTTTTCTATGGCATACTGAAAGGATGCTTGATGGACACTGTGCGCGATGACTGAGAGAGTTTTTAATTTGTGAGAGGAGACATACCATCATGATTCGGAGCTATATCAGGCTGAATCTAAGGATTTATACCGTCTAGAAACAACAAATATATCTATCCTTTGTTGTATGTGTCTAATAAATGATACGCTTATTATTAATCCAACTTTCATTATCGATAAGGTTTCTTCAAAGAGCGATTACTATTGTTGGGGCAATGAGAATATTATTAACATACCTTATGTTCTTGAATTTGAAATCTAAATCTGCAGAAGTAAAATCTGGAACTTTTACATTGCACAATTTTTTGATACGCATTCAATGCAAATTTTCATGGTGTAGATTCAACGTCCTTCGGTTTTTGCCGTCTAGCATCTAGCCCATCCCAACCCATAAAGGAAGTCGAACGAACTCGCCTATCTTCCATGCGAGCCAAAGAGGTCATTTTATCCAAGAGCGAGCAATGGACCCCGATTAATTAAAATGAGAGTCTATATGACGATAACTAGAAAGCACGTTGCGTGTGGGTGTTGTGAGCGCGTCAGATGGAGAATATAACCAGTAGGATGTGAGGTTGGACATGTCAATTCAAGATGTCACCAAATTCAATTCACAAAAAACTACGGGACCCAAGGAGATTTTTATGCCCAATCTCGGCGAAGAATTGTGGCTACCGGGGCGTTATTAGGTGGCTTGATAGAAACAAACTTATTATTCATTTGTATCCTCTCCGCGATGCACACTGCGTGTTCCGCGAACCCGTCTTTTCATTGTACGATGAGACCAGAGAGCGACATCTTTAAGCATTCTTGAACCTCTCTACTTCTATACCAGGCAATATGAGCGCATCCTAATAAGATTAATACCCTCACGGATCTTACAATAAAGCCACAAGAAGTAGTATATCGAGAGGAGTCAAGATACATTACGGGTGTGGGGCTATATACCGAAAATGAGTTTTATACACCAGCTGCCAATCACCGCGCACACATAATTTCGGCCACAATCCTCCTTTATGGTCTCAAATACCTGCCTAGATTTTGTTGTCCAAATGTTCAGTAGCGGATACACATTGATAAATAGAATCTACAGTGTTCTCTATAAGCCCAAGCGACCTGCACCCCCAAAGTCGGGAGGTTTGCCAGCTTGATGTATGCATTATCGCATGATGCACCCATAAATCCAAACTTTAACATGGACCGAGTACAATCACACCCAGAATTTTTTGGCACAGTATTTGTGGTCACACAAAATTACCTCTAGATTTGACTCTTGCAAACACGCGTTCTTTGATATCTTGTCAAGCTCTGATATTCGATAACTTCATTTACGGTCATCCTCAAAATCATTTTTGATTTTTTGATGTTCGTCGGTAACCACGTCTTCGGGCGTCACTGTGCGTTCACCGTCCTCCGTGCTCATTTCACAACGGCTTGAATTTTGCAGTACCAATCGAATTATCTTCTGATTTCCCCAGAGAGCAGAGTCCGGAACTCATTTATCGAACGCCAAGTTGTTGCATCACCGTATTTTTAAGGATGTAGTGGATTACCTCCAGTTTCATATAATTCCCCATTTGTAACTTCAATAATATCACTACGTATTCAAACTTATAATAATCAATTAGTGTGACAGAACCCAAGCCCTCAATCTACACGGTTTTGCCGTCCACTCAAATTAGAATTTATTAAGAAGTCGAAGGAACACATCTTGAAAGAAAAAGCCTCTCTGGATACAGAAATTTCAAACTTAGAAGATATGGAGTACTCTGTAGCTGGTACAAATATATCTGTTAAATATAAACTTATAATGACACTAATCGACGGTAAAGTATTAAATATACTTACTGAAACAAAATCAAGTATAACTTGTCCAATATGTGGTGCAAATCCCAAGGTATTTTCTGCAGTGTCTGATTTAAGTTCCACAGTGTTTAGACCAAAAGCTGAAAATCTTGTGTATGGCATTAGTACATTTGGCGTCTGTTGATAAGTTAAGTGGGTCAAAATATATTCCCGATGAAAATAGTGATGAATTTTCAAAAGTCATAAAGCAATTGAAAAAACGTCTGGTTTCTCTTCATGTCCGTAAAGATGATACTTTAACGTCATGAAAGTATAATCGAGAAGAAATGAAAACTCAATCGCATATCGTTCCTTTAACGTTGCGTTGACTTTTCTGTAGTTGTACTTTTTGTAACACTACCCAAGCAGAAACGCACTTCACAAGTAGGAAATGTTTCTATTTAGGAGACGTTTGTTACTTGAAAGACATAGCATAAATTTCTCTTGAAGTTTCGAGTCTGAAGAAAAAAATTTTTGAAAAAATTTTGTTTCTTGAATCAAGTGCGCAAACTAAAAAACCTCTAGACTTAAAATATAATACGTGTAATGCCACGGATGGAGTAGACTGCTATGGGAAATATTTAATCCAAAGCCATTGTTCATGCAATTTCGCAAAAGTTCATTTTATGTTTATTAGGCGGAACATATGTATTAGAGCTATAGGAAAATTTGAGCGCGTTACATTTTTCGAGCTACCGAGTGGCGATCTTCGGATGGGAAGTACGCTAGATCTACTGCCATGATCGAATTCTTGGTAGTTTGCGACAATAGTTTGGCCAACGGGGCTGATATTTTACACAAATCGCGAACTATATATAAAATAGTTGAATAAGATATTGGACTACAGTATGGGGAAACCATCATTTGAAATTGTGGAGTAATAATAATGGGTACACTGAAAAAAGCTTGCCTGTTACAAAGGTCTGTCTTTTACACTAACGATTTGCGGTATTGATCCGCTTGGCCACAAGAAGCGTCTTTGTGATTACGCACAGTTATCATGTACTTCTTCTTATCACTAAGCTGCTGCCCCGATTCTATTGTAAAGTTTCAATGACAAGGAAGTCCTTTTTTAAATCGAGTTCCGAACGGCGTTCCACATCGGTAGTGTGAAACCACTTAGAAAAGAATACTCAGAAATGTCACCAGCATTAACTGAGGAGGGGGAAATTCCACGCTGAAAAACTTTAAGTATAAATTATTCTATGCTTCAAGTTAAACAACGCCTTTAAGTAAAGTCGTTGACGATGCCGTTTTCCTATTTTGAATATTTTTTGGCATTGTGTGAAGACGTTAAAAAGACAAAAAATTTGATTCATTTAATTGAATTTTTTCTTGAATTTATTTGAAGCCACGTTGACTTAGCAGGGATGGAGCGTGTAATTAGATTGGGACCGATTTTCAATGCAATGTAGAACATTTGAAACAGAATATTAAGATTTAACTCCCTGTGTAAAATATCAAGTCAGAGATGTAGTAAGAAGTATCGGTGAATTTGTCGGACATCCAGTTTTTTTCCCATCGGCGACAAACAAATGTATGGGAGATAATATGAAATCTTAAACCCGATTTGGACCCAATTGGGTTAAGTGAGTTGGATAAACATCTATTGGAGTCTGGATCGAGCGCAAAAGTATATATATCACCGCTATAATCTAAATCTGAAGCTAATTTCGACGATATTTGCGCCCATGGTATTAACTACAATCGTTTCTCTGATACTTTATGTCTACACTGAAAACAAAATATTGTCGTGCGCGAGGTCCAAAGAGTAATCACTGGGTTCGTTTAACAAACTACACAGATGCACACTTTTCGGCCCTTGACGCCACTAGAAGCAGAGGCATCTTCTTCGCTGATCTATAAACGTTTGTTTTCCTTGTCCAAGAACGTGGGATAAAAACTTTTCAATGAAGTCGCGATCTGTCCTCGTATAATTTAAGTGTATTACTGACCTTCAAAAAATGCGGCTTAGCATAGACTATCGAACAGACAACCAATGTTTGGGCTAGTCAACTTTGACTTTAATACATTCCAGAAAGTTCTTTAAACAGACTTTACATAAATCCTATCTTTAAATTCTGCTGTGTGGGCTTTCTTTGCATCTTGACTCACAACAGCAAAAAATCCGGTTGGAACCTTATTAGGACATGTTTTTTCAAACAACTTATTTTTCAATAACGACGTTCCTTTTACTCTGACACATACGCCATAATTCTATCACTGCGCAAGTCGACCGTCCCGCGTACATTTTCGGAAAATAAAGTGGTGTCGGCCTTTAAACTCGCTGTTTAAGTCGCTCTTGATAGCATATGTGCAAAGCAACAAAAGGCTTTGCAAAACTGCGACAGATGTGACCAATTTCTGCCTTCCTAGAGCAAGAACAGAAACCAAACCTACAATCTTACCAAGAGAATTGTGTTCTTAAAAGGTACCTCTACTTCTATTCTCCGCTTCTTCTGGCTCGGACCATCCACATTTACCAACATTTTTAAAGTAAATGACAAAATCTTTGGAGAATCTCGGGTATGCTTTTTTTTCCCAGCGCTGCTAAAGCCAGAGAGCACTTGCTTTTCTGTAATCGTCAATTCGTCCACAATTTATGAATCAAGGTTTTTCTCGCCGCTCTAGCATAGCGCTCTTCCTTTCAACCTACAAAAGTTACACATTTTGTTAACAGTAAAGACATTACAGTGACACGAAAAAATCTACCAGTTTTGTTAAGGCCATTATGCGTCTCTCCAATTCGACCAGTAAACAGGGTCAAGATTAACGACATTACTGCTTACGCATGAGAAGACACATTTTCTCTCGCAGCCCTTATTCGGAGAAGCACGTTCTCGCTTCAGCCTTGGTCCCCAACATAAGCTCGCATGAAACCACTGTGTCACATTGACAGGCTCACCATTCTCTTGGGCACTACGTTATTGTGATATTGACTTTACCATGAAATGATTTGCAGTCTCATGTATCAGTAACCGTCATTCAAGTAGTCAGCCGGCCGGCGGTAACAAATCTGTCCTTCTCCGTTTGAACGTAACGCCCAAAAGAGCTCTCTTATGATTGCGAACAGGCCCTAATGCATCATTGTCTACCTCAATTTTGGTTCGCCTACCTGTTTTGAAGTCATCCTGGCTACACGGCAGAAGTCGTGACAGCTAAAAGGGCCCCGAGCGGACGTCTCGAAAAAATCAAAAATCAAATTCAAATAGAGAATCTTTTGAGAACCGAGTAACTGCAAAACGCACGTGACATGCAACTTAACCCTCATATTTTACTCCCAGACAAAAATACCTATGCACACGAAAGACATGACTGAAAATTTTCAGATGTACCCGTTATTCAGAAATAAATCTGTAGCAACACCTCTCGGACTAGGCCTGCCATAGTTTTTTCTTAGTCCTACAACTTTATTAATCACACAAGAAACAATATTCACCAAAAATTTGATGTAAAAAAAAAGTTGATTGAAGGTTCAAAAATGTGTTCAATTTAACTTAAATGAATTGATACAAATAACGCAATTGCATCAAGATAGAGAGCATTAGTTCAATGTAAGGTCAAAAAAGTTGAAATTTTTTAAAGATTTGTAAATAGAAAATTTTTATTTTAATTGAAATTTCAATTAAAATTTTTTGATCAAATGAAATGGTTTAGCTCCTATATAACAATGCTTTTTTAAATTTTTTTTGCGGCCCCCCTTTTTTTTCAGCTGCGAAAATTGACTTTTATAGTAGTGCTGGGCGCCTGATATTTTGACAACTAAATCCTCCGAACCTTTAATCTACAAGCTGGGTGACTAGTCAGTTTTCAGCTGAAAAATCACGTTCTGTTCTTCAATGGTTACCTTTTTTTAATTAAATTAATTTAGAGAATATAACATTATTTGCACAATCTATGTCCTTGGCATCTTTTCCATCCGATTATTTGGCAAAGACTTGATCAAAATATAATTTCTTTATAAATATAATTGTACTTTTCATTTTGTGTTTGGTGAATAACCCCGAACATTAGTACTCACCTTAAAGTTAAAAATCCATCACATTGATTCATTGATTTAATTGTTCATTTTTGTTAAAAGTATTCAACAACGTTGCTTCAACAAAAAGTGTCTTTAGATTTAACATTTAAAAATTGCACTTAAGACAGTTGATCACTTTTTGAAATCTAGCGGTCCTGGTATAAACGTTATCTCTGTACACTGCACACTGGGCCAAAAATGACGAAATCTCACGCATAGAATCAATTTTTGAACTTGTGAAAATTAAAATAATTTCATCAATACAAATAGTTGCGCCAACACAAAAACAAATCCAAAAGTGGTAAAACAACCCGGTTGGCTCTTTCAGACCCGTCGAAAGTGGCAAGTCTTGGTTGTTGAATTTTATTTCTTGGAATTTAACGGTTAAGGCAATGTGCTGTTATAAGTTGTGCTTCGTAAGAAAGAAAAGTTTTAAAGCTATTTCATTGTAATTTAAAATGTGAAAATTTTTAACTTTCAAGTTGTTATTTCTAGTAAAAAATTAAAAATAGAATTGCGAAGTTATTGTTTTTTGTTATTTAAAAAACGTGTGATAGAAAACATAGTTTTTCGTATGCTAAATTTAATTGTGTGCTGTATTTGGTGTGAGTAGAACTTTATATAATTCTGCGAAACGTATTGGAAGAGATCTTACTGCGTCAGGAAAGCGTGTTGGATGGTTGTCTTTGCTTGCTTAAAACATAAATTTGTCTGCTTCTACGTGCTAATGAAGGTACCCCATTTACAATTACAGTTTGCTTTATCATAAGGAATAACAAAAGAAATACGCTGAAGCCGTTATGATTTTAGTGAATTTTTTGTAAAGGAACACCTGTGCGACGAATCACTTACAATAAGACCCTTTTCCGGACGGCATTTAATTATATTCTCCCTCAGTGTGCTTATTGCTAGGTATATTTACAGTTTCAAGATTTTGGTCATTTCTCTCATACTTTTGATATTGTTGTTGTTGTTTATGATATTTTCAAGCAAAGAAAAATAAAGCTTCCTATAGCCAGATAGGGTAAGGGAAGGTTCTCGGGCTCGATGTTATTAATTTACGAAGTTTTCTCGGACGATCGGGCCGGGTTATTCCAATGCTTTTTTCACATAAATCGTAAATCGTTTTCAACGTAATCAGTTTTTGGCTGCATTGCCGTGCATTGCCACCGAACCTTTGCTGTCATTATTTGGTAAATGCAAGTTTCGGTAAGGCATCAACTTGATTTCGCACGTGCTTTCCCTCGTTCGTCGCGTTCGCCTCGCGGGCGGCAGCCCCTTCTCAACCCCTAAGACCTTTGTCGATTGAACATGTGTACTTTGAGAGAGCCACTTTTTTCATTTTCAAATTTTTTTTTCGATTCTTTCTTCACATCTTTTGTGTGCTCGACTTTCTTTTTAATTTTCGCGCCACAGTTTGTTCCCTTTTTTTTGTTATGTCTTCCATTTGCCAATTTCGTCGCCATCATCGGCCATTTTTTATAATTCTTTCTGCAGAGAATTAAATATACAGACTGGGACTTTGGTTATTTTCTAACCAATATTTAAAATATTTTCTTGGTCCAAAGAGTCGGATAACTGCTTCAATGAAGAGTCGACATTTCTTCATAGTTATGTGGATTTGACCTTACATGATAATGATCGCAGTTATGTATAGTAACGTATTCAATAGCCGGTAACAAATCTTTTTCTCTTGAGTAACGCCAAAGAATCGTTTCGATGATTGGAAAGCGCCCCTAATGCATATTGTCGTGACTGCACATTTTTTAGGCTTGCCTTAGCTGTTTGAATGTCTCTGTGAACGCAGAAACGTCTCGTAAGTAAAAGGCGAGGGGAGTAAAAAATGCAAAATCGAAAATCAAAAATAAATACTGAAAACCCGGAAACGACGAAGCAAGCTTTAACCTCATATGTTACTTCAACAAAACTTTAACCTTGCACCACGAAGAACTGCCGATGACATAGATGTTACCCAGTATCAGAAAATAAATTCTTGTAGCAAACCTCTCGACTAGGCCTGCCCAGGAGTTTTTAGTATAAACTTTTATTAATCACAACAGGAAAGACATGATCACCAAAAAAAGATCTTGCATTAAAAAAAAGTTGATTGGAAGTTCAAAAGATTGTTTCCAATTAATAATGAATTGATACAAATAACATTTGCCATCGAACGATAGAAGCATATAAGTTAATTAAGTTCAAAAAAGTGAAAATGAAAAAAAAAAAAAAAAAAAAAAATTTTTTAAATTTGTAAATAAAAATTTTTTATTTAATTGAATTTGCAATTAAAAAATTTTTTTTGATAAATGAAATGTTTTAGTCTATATAAGAATATTAATTTGCCTCAATGTGCCGAATGAACCTTTTATAGAGGCTATTGACAACTCAAATTCTAATTTATATCTAAAGCTGAGTACTAGTTCAGTTTTCAAGCTGAAAAAACAGTTTTGTTTTCAGATGGGTTACCTTTTTTTAATTAATTAACATTTAGAAATCATATAACATTATTTGCAATCAACTTCCTTTGGCGATCGTTTTCCATCCATGTATTTTTGCACAGACTGATCCAAAAATATAAATCTTCTTTATACAATATAATTGTACTTTTTATTTTGTGTTTCTGGTGAAAACCCCGTAACATAGTACCTCACCTATAATGTTAAATCACACATTCGATTCATCTGAATTTATATTTCATTATTTATGTTAAAAGTATTTAAACGTTGCTGTGTTAAAAACAAAAATGTCTTTAGATTAACATTAAAAATTGATAAAACATTGATCACTTTTGAAATTAGGTTGGTAAAACGTTATTACTCTGTACCACTGCAGCAGCTGACGGCCAAATGATCGAAATCTCATGCATTAAAATCCAATTTTGAACTTGTGGAAAATTAACAAATTTCATAATAAATAGAGGTGGCAACACAAAAAACAAATCCAAAGTGGTAAAAACCCGGTTGGTGTTTCAATACCGTCGAAGTGCAAGTATCTTGTTCGTTGAATTTTTTTTCTTGAATTTACGGCTTAAGCCAACTGTGCTGTATAAGTTGCTGCTCGTAACGAAATTTTTTAAAGCTATTCCATTTAACTTTAAAATGGAATAATTCAACTCAAGTTGTTATTTCTTAGGTTAAAAATTAAAAAAAGATTGGAAGTATTGTTTTTGTTGTTATTCTAAAAAACGTGTGATAAAAACATTATTTTTCTATGCCCTAAAATTTAAGTGTGCTAGTATTGTGAGGAGTAGAACTTACTATATTTGGAACGTATTTGGAAGACAGATCTATACTGCGTCAGCAAAGGTTTGTGATGTTGTCTTTCTTGTAAACATATAATTTGTCTGCTTCTACGTGCCTAATGGAAGGTACCCCATACAATTCACAGCTTTGCTTATACAATAAGAATACAAAAGAATATACGCGAAGCCGTATTTTGATTTAGTTGAACTTTGTGTAAAGGAAACCTGTGCGACGAATCACTTCACATGTAAGACCCTCCGGACGGCATTCTTTAAATTATATTACCCTCAAGTGTGTTATAGCTAGGAATGTATTACTTACAGTTTACATGATTTAGTCATTTTCTCTCCATACTTTTTTATTGTTGTTTGTTATGATATTTTCAAGCAAAAAAATAATTGCCTTCCTTAGCCGATAGCAAGGTAAGGGAAGTTTCGGCCTCGATGTTACTTAATTTACGAAGTTTCTGGGAACGATCGCGGTTATTCAATGCCTCTTTTTCAACATTATAATCGTAACATCGTTCTTCACGCACAGTTTTTGCTGCGATTGCCGATGTCTATGCACCCGAACCTTGCTAGTCATTCATTTTGAGTCAATAGCAATTTCTTTAAGGCTCAACTTGCATTTCGCACGTGCTTTCCCCTCGTTGTGGTCGCTCGCGGGCGTACCCGCTCAACCCTAAACGCTTTGGCGATTGAACATTGCTACTTAGAGAGAAGCCCTCATTCAATTTTTTTTCATTCTTTCTTCACATTCTTTTTTGTCGGTGTCGACTTTTTTTTAATTTCGGCCACACAGTTGTTTCCCTTTTTTTTTATGTCTTCCATGCATCGCGTCGCCATCATCGCCATTTATCAATTTTCATCTTCTGCACGAGAATTAAATATACCAGCACTTGCGGACTTTATGGTTATTTTCTAACAATATTTTATAATTGATTTCTGCGTTCGATTTTATTGCTAAAGCAAACTGCTATATGTGTAATGGAGGTACCTTCATTAGCACAGTAGAAGGCACAAATTTAATTCGTTTTTACATAGAACAGACAAACATCACAACCTTTTCTGACGCAGTATAGCATCTCTTCCAATACGTCCAACTTATTTTAAAGTTCTAGCTCCACACAATATACGCAACACAGTTAAATTTCAGCATAGAAAAAACTATTGTTTGTTATCACACGTTTTTTAAATTAACAAAAAAACAATACTTCAATTCTTTTTTTAATTTTTACTAGGACAATAACAACTTTGACGGTTTGACATTTTTCCATTTTTAAATTAACCAGCAATATTTAAAACTTTTCTTTTTCGAGCACCCAACCTTATACTAGCACATTGTCTTAAACGTAAAATTCTAAGAAAAAAAACCTTCAACACACAAGACTTGCATCTTCGACGGTCTGAAACAGGCAACCGGGGTTGTTTTACCACTTTGGAGTTTGTTTGTGTTGCCAACTCCTATTTGTACCTTATGAAATTTTTAATTTTCCACAGAGTTGCAAAATTGATTTATTTGGTTGACGAATTCAGTCATTTGGGGCCCAGTGTGCCAGTGTACAGAGTATAACGATGTTTACCACCTAATTTCATAAAGTTGATCAATGTTTATCCATATTTTTAATGTTCACTAATATAAATGAACATTTTGTCGTTTGACAACCGTTTAAATACTTTTAAACATTAAATTATTTGAAATAATCATTTTGAATCAATGTGTGCATTTTTAACTTAGGTGGTACTACTATGTTCTGGAGAGTTTGTTCACCCAAACACACCAATAATAAAAAGATACAATTATATATATTAAAGAAGATTATATTTTGATCAAGTCTTGCCCAAATAATGGATGGAAACACAGATCCAAGGAATTGATTGCCAATAATGTTTATATTCTAAATTAATTAATTAAAAAAGGTAACATGAAAAACAAACTGTTTTTTCAGCTTGTAAAACTGAAACTAGTACTCAGCTTTAGATATAAATTAGATTTTAGTGTCAAAATAGCCTCTTTATAATAGCTTCATTTCGCACTTGAGCGCAAGATTAATATTTTATATAGACTAAAAACCATTTCATTTATTCTCAAAAAAATCTTTAATTGAAATTTCAATTAATTAAAAAGCACTCTTTTATTTTACAAATTTAAAAAATTTTCACATTTTTTGACTTGTATAATTACTTAATGCTTCTATCTTTGATGCAAATGTTTATTTAGTATCAATTCATTTATTAATTCGAAACATTTTTTTGCAACTTCAATCAACTGTCTTTTTTAATCAAATTTTTTTTTGGGTGATATTGTTTTCTGACGCCATCTGTCGCTGTGATTTAATAAAGTTTTAACTTAACAAAAAACTTGGGCAGGCCTTAGTCTCGAGCAGTTTGCTATCAATATTATTTTATGACGGGATACATCCTATGTCAGTTCATTCTTTCGTGTGCCAAGTATTGTTGTTGGATAGAATATGACGGTTAAGTTGCCTTCGTCGTTTCTGTTTCGTATTTTCATTTCTATTTTTGATTATGATTTTGATTTTTTTAACTCCGCTCCCTCTTTTACTTACGAACTTCTGCGTTACCAGATACTTCAAACAGATAGCAACCAAAACCTTGAGTAGGACCAATATGCCGATTTAGGGCCTTTTCCAATCATGAAGATCTCTTTGGCGTTAGTATCAAAGAGAAGAAGATTTGTTACCGACTACATTGAATGACGTTTACATAATAACTGCAGTCATTATCATGTAAGGTCATATCACATAACTATGGAAGAAATGCTGACTCTCACTTTGAACAGTTTATCGATTTTGACAGAAATATTTACACATATTGAGTAGAAAATAACCAAGTCCCAGTGCTGTATATTTAATTCTCTGCAGAAAAATTATAAATGGCGATGATTGGCGACCGGATGGCATGGAAGAGCTAAAACAATAAAAAAGAACGAACTGTCGCGCGGGAAATTAAAAAAAGTCGAGACACAAAAAGATGTGCCTTGAAGAAGAATGAAAAAAAATTGAAATGAAGTGGCTCTCTCAAAGTTAGCAACTGTTTCTAATCGCAAAGGTTTGGTGAAGGGGTCGCCGAGAACGCGACCACAACGATGGAAAGCACGTGCGAAATGCCAAGTTGGCCTTAGAAATTGCATTTACTCAAAATAATGACAGCAAGGTTCGGGTGCATGGCCAGCGGCAATCGCCAGCAAAAACTGTACGGTGAAAACGATTTACGATTTATGTGAAAAAAGATTTGGAATAACCCGGATTCGTTCCAGGAAAACTTCGTAATTAATACCATCGGAGCCGAACCTTCCCTTACCTCTATCGGCTAACAGCGAGCGGCATTATTTTTCTTTGTCTTGAAAGATATCATAACAAAACAACAATATTCCAAAGTATTGAGAGAAATGATCCACAATCTTGAATATCTCTGTAAATATATACTCTAGCAACTAACACACTGAGGGAATATAATTTAACAATGCCGTCCGGAGGCGATCTCTATTTGTAAGTGATTCGTCGGCAGCACAGGTTTCCTTTACAAAATCACTAAATCATATCGCTTCGGGCGTATTCTTTTGTAATCAGAATGGATGTGATCGACTTTATATTGATTACTTGTTTGGGTTTGACGGTCTTACTGGTCAATATGTTTATATAAGCAAGGATGTAGTGGATTACCTCCGTTTCGGATAATTCTGCTGTTTGTAACTTTCAATAATTACCACTAACAATATTCAAACTTCTAATAATCAATTTAGCGTATAGCAGAACCCCAAGCCCAAATCTACAGCGTTTTTGCCGTGTCAATGTAAGGAGTCGAAGCGAAAATTCATATCTGTTCTAAATATAAAACGTAATTTGTATAACTTGTAATATGTGGTGGACAATCCTAGGTATTTTCTCAGCTTGTCTGGTTTTAAGTTCCAAATATTTAGACAAAAGCTGAAAATCTTGTGTATGGCGATTAGCCCACTACATGCGGTGGATACGATACTTAGAATTTATTCTACATTTGTCATAATTAAATCTACCCTTAAAAATGGCCAAATTAGAAAAAATGAAAAAGGTATTATTAGAAGCCAGGAAAACAATTATCAGAACAAATATGTGGGCGAAATGAGATGAACCTTAGTCGCTCGATATGCAATAACGCAGTGGACCTGGCAATAGCAAATAATGAGATATACGGCCCGAAAAAGCTCTCCAGCTCTATTTTCATCCGGCAACCGACCATAAAATGTTTATTTTTCTGGAAAATCTGCACATAATTTCCTTATTCCAATATTCATTGTGAAATTTTGTGAAATG
>PGFW01029503.1:0-12389 GCA_003123925.1 Haematobia irritans | reverse complement strand
AAATTTTTCATTGAAGGAAATTTCGATAGAAAATTTTTCGTTAAAAAAAATCTATAAAAAATGTTTTATTGGAAAAAAATTCTATAGATAACTTTTCATTGCAAAAATAATTCTATAGAATATTTTTCATGGCCATAAAGTTCTATAGAAGTTCTCATTGCAACAAAAAATCTATATACAATTTTTCATTGCGAAAAAATCCTATAGAAAATTTTTCGTTGAGAAAAAATCTATAAAAAATTTTTCATTGGAATAAAATTTCTATGGAAAATTTTTCATTGAAAAAAATGTCTATAGAAAAATTTTCGTTTCAAACAATTTCTATAGAAAAGTTTTCATTAGAAAAAAAATTCTATAGAAAAAATTTTCATTGCATAAAATTACTATAGAAAGAGGTTCATTGCATAAGATTTCTATAGAAAATTTGTATTGCAATAAATTTCTATAGAAAATTTTTCATTGAAGGAAATTTCTATAGAATTTTTCGTTGCAAAAAATTTCTATAGAAAATTTTTCGTTGGAAAAAATATCTATAAAACATTTTCACTGGAAAAAAAAACTCTATAGAAAATTGTTCATTGGAAAAAACGTCTATAGAAAAATTTCATAAGAAAAATATTTCTATAGGAAATTTTTCATAGGAAACTTTCATTAGAAAAATATTTCTATAGAAAATTTTTCATTCCAAAAAAATTCTATAGAAAAATGTTCATAGCATAAAAATTCTACAGAAATTTTTTGATTTCAAATAATTTCTTTACAAAGTTTTTGAAATGTCTAGAAAGTTTTTCATTGGAAAAATTTTTTATATCATTGCAAAAAAAAATCTATGGAAACTTTTCCACTGCAAAAAATTGCTATAGAAAATGTTTCATTCCATGAAATTTATATAGAAAATCTTTCATTGCACAAAAAATCGATAAAATATTTTTTATTGAAAACATTTTTATATAAATTTTTTCATTGCAAAAAGAAGCTTTAGAAAATTTTTCATTAGAAAAATATTTCTATAGAAAATTTTTCATTGATGGGAATTTCTATAGAAAATTTTTATTTAAAAAAAAATCTACAAAAAATGTTTTATTGGAAAATAATTCTGTAGATAATTTTTCATTGCAAAAACAATTCTATAGAAAATTTTTCATGGCCAAAAATTTCTATAGAAGTTCTCATTGCAAGCAAAAATCTATCGACAATTTTGCATTACGAAAAATTCCTATAGAAAAGTTTTCGCTGAGTTCTATTAGAATTTTTTCAAGCAGAAACTTTCATTAAAAAAATTTGTTATAAAGAAATTTTTTACAAACGATCTATAGGGAAATCGATACATGCCATAAATTTCTAGCAGAAATTCACCCATTTACCAGATACTTATTGCAAAATTTCTTCACACAGGTTTATTGAAATTCTCCTAGAAAATTTTTCATTTGAAAAAATTTCATATGCAAATTGTCATTGGCAGAACCGAAAATTCTATAGGAAAACTGTGTTCAAAAAAAATGCAAAAAAATTGCTATTGGAAATATTCATTGCAAAAAAACTTCTATAAAATATTTTTCATTGCAAAAAATGCTTCTAAATATTTTTTCATAGAAAAGAAAAATTTTATTTAAATTTTTTCATTTAAAAAAATTTTTTCTACAGAAAAAAGTGCATTGGAAAAGGAAATTTCCATAGAACAAATTTTTGCATTGGAAAAAATTTCTATAGAAACATTGTTTAAATTGCAAACAATTTATAATAAAATTGTCTGAGAATGGAAATTTCTATAGAAACATTAATTTATTAGAGATATGCAATATAACAATACTTTTCCATTGGCAAAAAATGAAATGTCTATTAGAAAGTTGTTTCATTTCCAATTAGCCAATCGTCGATAGAATATTGTTCTATTGTAACCAATTTCTATAAAAAATCTTCATGTCTAACAACTCGATAGAAAATTATTTCAGGTTTTTCAAAATTTCTAGCATCTTTCTATAGAAACACTTTTTCATTGCAAAACATTGTTATAGAAATTTTTCACTGCAAAATATGTTAAAGAGTAAATATTTCTTGGCAAAAATGTTTATACGACAAATCTTTCCAATTTAAACACCACTTCCTACAGAAATTTCTTCAATTGCAAAAAATTTGTTTATAAAAATTGTTTTCATTCCCAAATTTCCAGCAAAATTCTTCAATTCCATAAATTCTGTTGAAAGATTTCATATAAAAATTTCTGTTGAAAATTTTTCAATTGCTAAAAATTTCTATAGAAAATTTTTCAATTGCACAACAATCATAGAAAATCTTTTCGATTGCAAAAAAATTTCTATTTAGAAAAATTTTCGTTGGCCAAAGATAAAAACTATAGAAATTTTTCAGTACAACGAAAAAAAACCCTATAGAAAATTTTTCATTTGCAACAACAACATCTATAGAAAATTTTTTCATTGCAACAAAAAAATTTATAGAAAATTTTTTATGAAAAAAATTATAGAAAATTTTTTATGAAAAAAAATTATAGAAAATTTTTCATTACAAACTAATTCTATAAAAAATTTTTCAGTAGCAAAAAATTATGTAGAAAAATTTTGCATTGCAACAAATTCTTTTAAAAAAAATTTTCCATTGCAAAAAAAAATGCTTACACTAGGGCCCTTAAGAATTCCCCCCTCTTTATTTTGACGTCAAGCAACAAGGACCAACTTCTGTGCCAAATAATTTAGGTTCCTCGTAGTTAGACTTTTGTCCATGGTTCCTAGAATTGTTTTGGCATGGATAAGGGAGTTTCCTGACAGAAACAGAGATTCGACAATGCTATGACAGTTTTGGCCGGAACCGACTACAAGCCTTGAGGGTTGCGCATGTTTCCACAAAACAGAAATCCTTTATGCTTGAGTACAGGGCAAACTAACCAAGTGAGAGAAAGTTGCTCGGAGGGACTCCTTTTAAAGATATGTATGTACATACATGGACGCCCTTTCTTCGCGCCACCGCCGACACATTTCACCACAAGACGTAGCATCACTTTTAAAAGCTGAATTGTCACCATGAATGGCATGAATAAGAACTCGCTAGCGCTCTGCAACAGTAATATTCTCTTGGGACATGTGGGGAGTAGAATGAACATTTACTCTTTCATGTTTAGTTGTCATACCTCAAATGCTACGCAAGCATGTTGGTTGGTATGTTTTTGTGTAATACCAACCACTTAACACCACCCGTGGCTGGTTGAATTTACATTTTTGGCTTAAATGAAGTTACGAATAAAATCACGTGGGAGAGTATAGAGGAGCTTTGCTTCAAAGTAAAATAAGATTTTCAAATGGTTTAGCATCAAAAAGTTAAAAGATAAACCAAGTGTTGGACAATTCATGAAGGCTCCAAGAAAAGCTATGCAAAATTTCCTGACAAAATTGATGCGTGTTTGGGGAGAAGTACGGTAAATTATTTAATGGAAAAACGACAATTGTTGGATAGAGAGTTATTAGTAGTTTAGTTTATAATATACGCCAGATCTCAGAGGTGGGAGAATAGCTAATCAACTATGGGGTTACTCAAATAAATAACAACTTATATTATCATAAATCAACATTTAATGAATTGAATTAAATTTAAAATTTAAATAGAAAACTAAGAATTAAAGCTTAAGTTTAAAGATAATAATTAAAATTAAATTTAACAATTAAATTTTGATTAAAATTAAATTGAAATTAACTCTAGAATTAAATTAAATTTTAAAATCTAAAATTTAGAATTAAAATTAATTTAAAATTAAAGATTTCAGAAATTAAAAATTAAAATACAATTGAAATTAGAACATGGATTAAACATTAAACAGATAATAAAATCAAAATTAAAAAAGTTGAAAATTCAAAATATTTAAAATTGTTACAGAGAAAAATAATATTAATAATAACATTAAACTAAATTGAAATTTTAAAATTAAACAAAATTTAAAATTAAAATTTGAACATTAAGAATAGATAAAACTAATTAAAAATTAATTTAAAATAAAAAATTAAAATTAAGATAAAAAAATTTAAAATTTAAAATAAATTAAATTTATATTGTAATTTAATTTAATTTAATTTGGAATTAGAATAAAATAGAATTAAGATTGATTAAATTAAAAATTAAAAATTAAATTGATAAAACAATTAAAATTTAAAATAAAATAAAATTATATTGTATTCTAAATTTAAGTTTAATTTGACATTAGAACTTAAAATTAAGAATTAAGATTGCAAATTAAAAATTAAAAATTAAAAAATCTAAATTGATAGAAAATTAAACTTTAACTTAAACTTTAAACTTAAAACTTAAACTTAAACTTAAACTAAACTTAAACTTATAACTTAAACTTCAAAACTTAAACTTAAACTTTAAACTTAAACTTAAGACTTAAACTTAAACTAAACTTAAACTTAAAACTTACAACTGGGAACACTTTAAACTTAAACTTAAAGCTTAAACTTAAATTAAACTTAAACTTATTAAACTTAAACTTAAAACTTAAACTTACACTTAAACTTAAACTTAAACTTAAACGTTAAAACTTAACTTAACTTCAAAGCTTAGACTTAAACTACAACTTAAACTTAAACTTAAACTTAAACTTAAACCTTAAAAACTTAACTTAAACATACAGCCTGGTCGTTTTGCAGTTGCGCCTTAAACTTAAACTAAACTTAAACTTCAAACTTAAACTTAAACTTAAACTTAAACTTAAACTTAAACCTTAAAACTTAAAGAGGTTAAACTTAACTTAAACTTTAAACTTAAACTTAAAACTTAAACTTAAACTTAAACTTAAACTTAAACTTAAACTTAAACTTAAACTTAAACTTAAAACTAAACTTAAACTTAAACTTAAACTTAAACTTAACTTAAACTTAAACTTAAACTTAAAACTTAAACTTAACTTAAACTTAAACTTAAACACTTAATACTTAAATTAAACTTAAACTTAAACTTAAACTTAAACTTAAACTAAAACTTTAAGACTAAACTTAAAACTTAACTTAAACTTAACCTAAACTTAAACTTAAACTTAAACATTAAACTTAAACTTAAACTTAAAACTTAAACTGTAAACTTAAAACTTAAACTTAAACTTAAACTTAAACTTAAACTTAAAACTTAAACTTAAACTTAAGCTTTAAGTTTAAGTTAAGTTTAAGTTAAAGTTTAAGTTTAAGTATTAAGTTTTAAGTTTTAAGTTTTAAGTTTAAAGTTTAAGTTTAAGTTAAGTTTAGTTTAAGTTTAACGTTTAAGTTTAATTTAAGTTAAGTTAAGTTTAAGTTTATAGTTTAAGTTTAAGTTAAGTTAATGTTTAAGATTTAAGTCATTAAGTTTAGGCGGCGGGGTTTAAGTTTAAGTTTAAGTTTAAGTTTAAGTTTAAGTTTAAGTTTAAGTTTAAGTTTAAGTTTAAGTTTAAGTTTAAGTTTAAGTTTAAGTTTAAGTTTAAGTTAAGTTAAGTTTAAGTTTAAGTTTAAGTTTAAGTAAGTTTAAGTTTAAGTTTAAGTTTAAGTTAAGTTTAAGTTTTAAGTTTAAAGTTTTAAGTTTTAAGTTTGAACGTTTAAGTTTCAATTTAAGTTTAAGTTGTAGTTTAAGTTTAAGTTTAAGTTTAAAGTTTAAGTTTTAAGTTTAATTTACAGTTTAAGTTTAAGTTAAGTTTAAGTTTAAGTTTAAGTTTAAGTTTTAAGTTTAAGTTTAAGTTTAAGTTTAGTTTAAGTTTAAGTTTAAGTCTCTAAGTTTAAAGTTTAAGTTAGTTTAAGTTT
This sequence comes from Haematobia irritans, assembly GCA_003123925.1. NCBI lineage: Eukaryota > Metazoa > Arthropoda > Insecta > Diptera > Muscidae > Haematobia > Haematobia irritans. The sequence goes on along the minus strand of PGFW01029503.1, from coordinate 6,621 downwards.
AGTTTAAGTTTAGTTTAGTTTAAGTTTACATTAAGTTTAAGTTTTAAGTTTAAGCTTAAGTTTAAGTTAAGTTAAGTTTAAAGTTTATAGTTTAAGTTTAGTTTAAGTTTAAGTTTAGTTTAAGAGTTTAAGTTTAAGTTTAAAGTTTAAGATAAGTTTAAGTTAAAGTTTAAGTCTAAGTTTACAGTTTAAGTTTAAGTTTAAGTTTAAAGTTAAGGTTTAAGTTTAATTTCTATCAATTTAATTTTTTTAATTTTTAAATTTGTAATTTCAATCATTAATTCTAAATTTTAATTCTAAAATTCCAAATTAAATTAATTTAAATACAATATAAATTTTAATTATTTAAATTTAATTTTTATCAATTTAATTTTTTAATTTTTAATTTTAATTTCAATCTTAATTCTAATTTTAATTCTAATTCCAAATTAAATTAAATTTAAATACAATATAAATTTTAATTTTTTATTTTAAATTTTAATTTTTTATTTAATTTTAATTTTTTATTTTAAATTAATTTTAATTTAGTTTTATTCTAGGATTCTAATTCAAATTTTAATTTTAAATTTTGGTTTTAATTTTAAATTCAATTTTAGTTTAATGTTATTATTAATATTATTTTTTTACACAATTTTAAATTTTTGGATCAATTTTTACATTTTGAAATTTTATTATCTGTCTTTAATTTTTAATCCTGTTCTACATTTCATTGTATTTTAACTTAATTTCTAAATTCTAATTTTAAAATTAATTTTAATTCTAATTTAATTTTAAGAATTTATTTATAATTCTAAGATTTAATTTCAATTAATTTTAATTCAAAATTTGAATTGTAATTTATCTTTAATTATTATTTATTAACTTAAGTTTTTCAATTTTAGTTTCAATTTTAATTTTAAATTTAATTTCAATGTTTCAAGTTTAATGTTGATTTTTATTCATAAGTTTTCAATTTAAGTTGAGTAACGCCCATAGTATGATTAGCTATTTCATCCCACTCTGAGACTGGCTTATATTATAAAACTAAACTACTAAACTCTCTATTCCACATTGTCGTCTATTCCATTTAAGAATATTTACGTACTCTTCCCAACAGCGCATCAATTTTGTAGTAAATGTTTGCAGTAGCGCTTTCTTTGGAGCTTATGAATGTGCAACACTTGGTTTTATCTTAACTTTTATGGCTAAACCATTTTGAAATCTGATTTACTTTGAAGCCAAAAGGCTCCTCTATATCTCCCGTATTTTATTCGTAACTTCATTTTGCCAAAATGTAAATTCAACAGCCACGGGTGGTGTTAATGTGGATTGGTATTCACAACAAAAACACCACACAACATGCATGGTAGCATTAGAGGATCGACAAACTACAATAAAAGAGTAAATGTTTCATTCTACTCCGCCACATGTCCCAAGAGAATATACATGTTGCAAGAGCGTAGCGAGTATTATCATGCAATTTCATGGTGACCAAATTCACTTAAAAGTGATGTACTTTGGTGAAATTAGTTCGGCGGTGGGCGGAAGAAAGGTCCATGATATGTACATACATATCTTTAAAGGAGCTCCGAAGAACTTTCTCTCGACTTGTAGTGTTGCCTGTACTCAGCATAAGGATTTCTGTTGTGGAAACATGCGACTCTCAAGCTTTTAGTTTGTTCGACAAGACTCGTCACTCGCATTGGAATTCTGCTATCTGTAGAAACTCCTTATCCATGCCAAACATTCTAGGAACATGACAAACAGTGTAATACGAGGAACTAAATTCATGTTTTTGCGAGATTGTGGTCTTGTCTGCTTTTGACGTCAAATAAAGAGGGGAATCTGTAGGGCATATTAAGGCATTATTTTTGCAATGAAGACATTTTGTTGTAAAAAGAAATCTGTTGCCAATGAAAATTTTTCCCTACACCACGATATTTTTTTGTACGCTGAAAAATTTTATAGAGATTTAGTCTTTAGGGGTAATGGAAAAAATTTTCTATAATTTTTTTCATGAAAAAGATTTTCTATAATTTTGTTTTTATAAAACAATTTTCTATAAATTTTTTTGTTGCAATGAAAAATTTTTCCTATAGATTTTTTTGTTGGCAATGCAAAAAATTTTATATAGGTTTTTTTTTTTTTGTACTGAATTAAATTTTCTATAGTGTCTTTCTATTTTATGAAGCGGAACACATTGTTTCGTATAGGAAAATTTTTTGCAACGCAAAAACTTCTTTCTAATAGGAAAATTTTCTTGGCAATGAAAATTTTCTTATAGAAAATTTTTAGCATGAAAAAATTTTCAACAGAAATTTTTATATAATGAAAATTTTCAAACAAGAAATTTATGGATAAGTGAAGATTTTGCTGAAATTTGTGGAATGAAAAATTTTATGTAAACAAAGTTTTTTGCAATGAAAGGAAAGTTTATGTAAGAAAGTTGGTTTTAACTGGAAATTTTCTATAAACATTTTGCAATGAAATATTTTCTTTAAACATTTTTTCGCAGTGAAAAATTTTCTATAAAAAGTTTGGGCAATGAAAATGGATTGCTAATTAGAATGGTGAAATTTTTTGGGCCAATGAACAAAGATTTTCTATCGAGTTGCTTAGAATGAAATTTTATTTATAGAAATTGTTAGCAAAGCTAGAAAATATTCTATCGACATTGTTTGGAATAAACTTTTCTATAGAAATTTTTTGTGCAATGACAAATATTTATAGGCAATTTTTTTGCCAATGCAAGACATGTTTCTATAGAAATTTCTTCCATTCAACCAATTCTTATAGAAATTCGTTTGCAATAGAACAATTTCTATAGAAAAGGTTTTTTCCCAGATGACAAAATTGTTTTATGGAAAATTTCTTTCAATGGCACATTTTTGCTGTAGAAAATCTTTAAATGAAAAATTTAAATAAATCGTTTTGTTCTATGAAAAAATTTCTTAGCGAGCATTTTTTTTGGCAATGAAAAATATTTTATAGAAGTTTTTTGGGGCAATGAAATATTTCATAGCAATTTTTTGCAAAATGAACAAGTTTCTATACGAATTTTGTTTGCAATGGACAATTTGATATGAAATTTTTTTCAAATGAAAACAATTTTCTAGAAATTTCAAAAACTTTTGTGACAGAAATTTTTGCAATAAAAAAATTTCTCGTAGAAATTTATGCAATGGACAGATTTTTCTATAGATTTCTTGAATGGAAAAACTTTCTATGAAATATTTTTTTTTAATGAAAGTTTCCTATGAAAAAATTCTACTAGAAATACATTTTCTTGGATGAAAAGTTTTCTGTAGACGTTTTTTCCAATGAACAAATCTTATAGAAAGTTGCCTTGCAATGACAAATTTCTAATATAGTTTTTTTCCCAAAGAAAAAATTTATATAGACATTTCCTTGTTTGCAAAACGCGAAAAAATTTTCTATAGAAATTTTTTGGCACACGAAAAAATTTTCGTATAGAAATTTTTTGCAATGAAAAATGTTACATGAAATCTGTAATCCAATAGAAAAATTTCTATGTAAAACGTTCTCTGCAATGGCAGAAATTTAAAATAACTTTTTTTCGTGTCCAAAGATATTTGATAAAATGTTTCTGTTAATGAAAAATTCTTCCTATAGAAGATTCTCCTTTCAATTTTATAGAATTTTTGTGGAGATATGAAAAATTTTTTATAGAAAATTCCATGTAATGAAAAAACATTCGTATAGCGCACATTTTTACAAATGAAATCGCATTGTAAAAGTATGCAATGGCACAATTTTATATAAAAAATTTTTTTCTAATGAAAATTTTTATTTTCTAATGAAAATTTTGTAATAGGGAAATTGTTCTGAAATGAAACACATTCTATAGATTTTTTTTTTCACAGTGGAAAATTGTTCTAGTCAGACAAAGGTTTTGCAGATGCAAATTGTACATAGAAATTGTATTCCAATGATAATTTTTTTATAGATTTTTTGTCTCCGAGGGCGAAAACTTTTCTATACGGAAGTTTTCGTAATGCAAAATTGTCGATAGATTTTTGCTTGCAACTGAGAATTCTAGTAGAAAGCTTTTTGGCATGAAAATTTTTTCTATCAGAATTGTTTCTTGAAGTGAAAAAGTCTATTCAGCAGAAATTTTTTCCCGAAGGCGCAATAAAACACTTTTTTGTAGATTTTTTTTTTTAAATAAAAATTTTCTATTAGAAACTTCCCATCAATGAAAAATTCTAAAGCTCTCCCTTTGCAATGAAAAAATTTTTAATAAAAAATGTTTCATAAAAAAATAATTTTGATCGATTTTATTGTGGCAGATGAAAGATTTATCTATATAAATTATCATGGAATGAAACATGTTTCTATTAGCAATATTTTTGCCAGTGAAAAAGGTTTCCAAATAGATTTTTTTTTTGGGCAATGATATAGAAAAAATTTCCAAGTGAAAACTTCTACGACCATTTCAAAAACATTATGTAGAAGAATTTATTTCAAATAAAAAAATTTCTGTAGATTTTATGTGCTATGAACTTTTCTATGAATTTCTTTTTGGAATGAAAAATTTTCTATAGGAAATCATTTTTCTAATGAAAGTTTCCTATGAAAAATTTTCTATAGAAATACTTGTTTCTTATGAAAGTTTTTCTAATAAGACATTGTTTTGCGCAAATGAAGCAATTTTTATAGAATTCATTTGCAATGAACAATTTTCTATAGAGTTTTTTTGTTCCAGTGAAAATGTTTTATAGATAATTTTGTTCATACGGAAAAATTTTCTAAAGAAATTTTTGGGCAACGAAAAATTTTCTATAGAAATTCCTTCATGAAAAATGTTTCTACTAGAAATTTATTGCCGAATACAATTTTTCTATAGAAATCTTATGGCACATGAACCTCTTTTATAGGTAATTTTATGGCAATGAAAATTTTTTTCTGATAGATTTTTCTTTTCTAATGAAAACACTTTTCTATAGAAATTGTTTTGAAAGCGAAAATTTTTCTATAGACATTTGTTTTCACATGAAAAATTTTTCCCATAGAAAATTTTATTCAAATGAAAAATTAGATTTTTTCGTCAAACGAAAAATTTAATATAGGAATTTTTCGCAATGAAAAAATTGTATATTAGGCTTTAGATTTTTTGTTGCAATAGAAACTTTTCTTAATAGAACCTATTATGGCATGGAAAAAATTCTATAGAATTATTTTTTGGGCAGATGAAAAGTTATCTATAGAATTTTTTCCAATAAAACAGTTTTTATAGCCATTTTTTTAACGAAAAATTTGCTACCTCGAAATTTCCTTCAAATGAAAAATTTCGATAGCATTTGTTTGGCCAATGAAAATTTTCTAGAAATTTCAAAAACTTTGTGAAAAAAATTTTGAAATAGAAAGATTTTCGTATAGCTAATTTTAGCAATGTAACGATTTTTCTATTGAAATTTTCTTGGAAATGAAACATGGTCTGTATGAGAAATGATTTTTTCTAATGAGAAGTTTCTTATGAAAAATGTTCTATGAAAGTATTTTTCTTATGAAAGTTGTTCTATGGACTTTTTTGCAATGAAGCATTTCGTATAAAATTATTCGTGCCATAAACAATTTCTATAGAAGTTTTGCCAATTGAACAAATTTTTATTGACATTTTTGTGGCAACGAAAAATTTTCTCTAGAAGGATGTTTTGTGCAACGAATAAATTTTCTATAGAAAATTGTCCTTCAAGTGAAAAATTTTCGCTTCAATGAAAATTTTTGGCAACGAAAAATATTTCTATAGAAGATTTCCTTCAATGAAAAGACTTTTCTATAATAGAGTGTCTGGCAATGCAAAATTTAAATAAAATTTTTTCTGTCGAAATATTTATAAACCTTTTTATGCAATGAAAATATTTTATAGAATTTTTTTGGGGCAATGAACTATTTTTTTATTTATAGAAAATTTCATGCTGAATGAAACATTTTCTATAGGCAATTTTAGACATATGAACAGTTTTCTTAGAATTTGGTTTGCTATGGCGAATTTTATATAAAAATTTTTCTACATGAAAATTTTCTCTATATATTATATATTTTCTAAATGAAAATTTTTCGATGAAATTGTTTGAAAACCGATTTTTTGTTCAATGAATATTTTCTATAGAAAGGATTGCAAGAAATATTGGTACATAGAAATTGTATCCCAATAAAAAAATTCTTTATAGATTATTTTGCTCAACGAAAAATTTTCTATAGGAGATTTTTATGTAATGAAAAATTGTCGACTAGATTTATTGTTACGCAATGACAGAAGCCTTCTATAGATTTTTGAAAAATAAAATAATAATACAATAAAGACAAACGTTTTAAATAAGTAACAATAAGTAAAAACGTTTTTATTGAAATTTCTTACAAACTGAAAACATTGTTTTATGGATTATGTTTTCAAACGGAAAAATGTATAGGAATTTTTTCTGCACGATGCATAATTCTATTACACAATACTATTTGTAAGGAAAATTTTTTGCAATGAAAATATATTTTCGTATAGAAATTGTTTTTGACACGCGAAAAATGTTCTATAGTTTTTTTTTTTTCAATGGAAACGATTTCTATAAAATTTTGCAATGAAGAAAGTCGTAAAATAGAATTTTAGCCAATGAAAATTTTTTT
>PGFW01029502.1:0-13363 GCA_003123925.1 Haematobia irritans | reverse complement strand
TTAATTAATTCAAGAAACTTTTTAATTGAAATTTGGAAATTGAATAGGATCAATTAATTTCATGTTTGAATTAGAAAATTTTTTTTGTGTGTAGATTGGGTATCCAAACTTTATTTTTGGAAGCTCTTTTTTTTGCATAAAAATAAAATAAATAAACTACTATGAACTTTTTTTGATGAAATGTTCTTTATGATAAAGAAGTTTGTCCTAAATATTGTACAAATTGTGTGTTCAACAATTTGTGTTGCATAATATTTCATATTAGTTAAACATTTTTTTAGAATACTTTTAATTTGAAAAGTTATTATTAAGGCCTTTCAATGAAGGCCCTAAATTTTACCAAGAAACATTCAAATCCAAATACTTCTCAGAGTTATCCTCTCCGATTTGCATGGTATAACTTTCATTCAATTCGAACACTCCCGCCTTTCTCCTATTTTTTTTGCAATTCCAAACCCTTCAATGCACGCATTCAACAACAATGCCTTGACATTATTCTTTTCTATTTGTTTTTTTTTTTGCTCTTCTTTTTGATGGAAAGTTTAGCTGACTGCCACCATAGTCATTGTTTCGCATGTGTGATCAATATAAGGACATACCAACTTTTAAAGCTTGAGTGAGGGAGAGAACAACGGCAAGAGCGAGGCAGAGCTACCTAGCAAGTAAACGGTCCACGAGACAAGTGGTAGACAAGCAAAGGCAATAAATTGGCAAAAATGAAAGGATTTCTGTGAATATCGAGTGTATTGATATCCTTCTAACTCGAACCCGTATGCAGCCTTTTTTGTGTCATATTTTCATTGAGGAAAACTCAATCTCCTAAGGCTTTGTGAAAAGTTAACATGGAATTTAACTAAGCGAAATGGCCTAGAAAAAATTGCAGCCTACCTATCGAATGATGTATGAGACTATGCGATATTGCCTGGATTCTATTTTAGTCTGAAGCTTTGTGAAAATGTGCTGAAGATTTTGTTGTTGTTGTTGATTTTAAAGGCACTCTTGATTTAAGGAACAATGGATGCAATGGTGAAACAATGATACATAAATTGTTGTTCTATACCAAAATTGGTTAGGTCTTCCATACATATTCATTGCTTGATTTTCTCAAATATTGTCATATTACCTTCACAGATGAAAAATCCATTGGTACAGTGATGCTAACATAAATTTAACGTAAATTTATTGTAAAATGGAAATGGAATTTAGCTTATCCCAAGTAAGTCTATATAATTTAATTAAATGTGAGATGACATTTTTCGGCTAAATAGTTCCCCAAAAAAAGTGAAAATGACCTACGAAATGGTTAAAAAGGTTATGAGTTGACGGCAATGTGTTTTTCCCCGCATTGAGTTCAATGTTGTCTTTTAAGAATGAATTGTGGAGTAAAATTTTGTTTAATTGTCCAAGAGGTAGCTTATTGTATTCATAATACCGCTTTTTTTCCTCTGAGTTTATTTATTGTTGAATTGTTCTTAATTTCGGCAGAAGGAATTTAAATTTAAAATACCTATTGAGTGTGTACACCGAAAAAAAAAGTTTTATTGGCAGAAGGTACTACCTTGTGTTAAAATTGAATTAAATTGTACTCCACATTTTGAGATTTCCACGAAACGTTGATAAAACCAGGAAAATTTAGTGCTCCGGTGTAGTTTTTAACTGCAATTCACGAAATTACACCCTCTTATAAGAAAGGACAAATGGACTACATGTAAAGAACAAAATCAATGGCGCCAAATCATGATCATTTTAACTACACAGAGTTCATTCTTACAATTGTTGGGAATCGTTTGAAATTTTTATTTTTTTTTAGTTTATATTGAACTTTTTTTGTACGGTCATTTAACTTTATACACCGAAAGAATTCTCTTCGTTAATTTTACGAAGAATTCTTCATTAACTATTCTTCGTAAATTCTTCATTAAAACATCGAAATTTTCATTCATTTTCGTAAATTTTACGAAGAACATTTTACGAATATACGAAATATTGTACATTAAATTTTTCTTCGTAAAAGTTTCGCTACTTTTAACAAAGCTTTCTCCAAATTTCATGATTTTTGTGAAGAAGGCTTTACGAATATTTTACGAAAAATTTTGCGTTAAAATTTCTTCATAAAAAGTTGGAAACATTTTCTTTAAAATATCAAAGAAGTTTCATTGAAGTTGTAAAATTTCCGTTCGAGACATAAAATTGCCTCTGATAATGTGTTTGAGTGTATTTCTTTATTCTATTTTTTATGCATGTCTATGCTACTTCTCATTTGGGTGATAGCGCGCTATGAATAAAAGTGAAGCAATAAACTAAAAATTATTCAACAACATAAGATGTAAAGTAGTGATGACATTTTTCACACAAATTTTTTTTTTCTAAAAGTTCGAAATTTGAAACAAAAGCTACGAAAGTTTCATTAAAAGTACGAAACGTTTTCATAAAAAAGAACGAAATTGTTTTCATAAAAAAGAACGAATTGTTTCATAAAAAATACGAAAGTTTTTCTAAAAACAGTACGAAGATTCTTCAAGAAAGTACGAATTTTTTTTTACAAACTACTCGAAAAATTTGGGAAAAGAACTTTCTTCGAAAAAGTACGCAAATATTTTCGTGCTTTTAATGAAAAGTTCTCTTGGTTGTACAACAATGGCAAATATTCGTATTTTTAACGAATTTTCGTCTTTTTTACGAGAAAAAATTCTTCGGTGCTGCCTACGTGTTAGTTCATAAAATTTTTGAGACATTATTAAAAAAAGAAATTTTTTGTCGGGCGTGTGAAAGATATCGAAAAAAAAAATTTAACTGCAAACAAATAAGTTTATGTAATAAACTATAAAATACTAAAAATAATTAATTTACGCATTAGTTTAACGTAGTGATTTTTCAGTGTGAGTGGAACCTGTGACTAACAGAGGTTTATAAAAATGGGGGTTTTAAAGATCGCAAGGTATTTTATTCATATTTTTTTTGTATGACACAGGAGAGAAAATTAGCTCGTAATTTATGACAATACAGAAAAAAAAAGATTTTACCACAAATTTTTCACACATAAAATTTTAATTGAAAATTTTAATTTATTTTATTAATTTAATTTAATTTAATTTAAGTTTATTTAATTTAATTTAATTTTAGTTTAATTTAATTTAATTTAATTTAATCTTATGTTAATTTCAATTTAATTTTAATTTAATTTAATTTAATTTAATTTAATTTTAATTTAATTTAATTTAATTTAATTTTATATTTAATTTAACTTTAATATTTAATTTAATATTTAATCTTAATTTAATTAGATTTTAATTTAATTTAATTTAATTTAAGGTTTATTTAATTTTTAATTTATGAATTTAATTAGTGTAATTTAATTTAATTTTAATTAAATTTGAATTTAATTTAATTTAATTTTAATTTGAATTTAATTTAATTTAATTAATTAATTTAATTTAATGTTATTATTTAAATTATTAATTTAATTAATTTATTAAGTATTTATTTAATTTAATTTAATTTAATTTAATTTTAATTTTAATTTAATTTAATTTAATTTATTTAATTTAAATTTAATTTAATTTAATTTATTTATTTAATTTAATTTTAATTTAATTTAATTTTTAATTTAAGTTTAATTGTAATTTAATTTTTTAATTTAATTAATTTAAAATTTAATTTTAATTTATTATTTTAATTTAATATTAATTAATTAATTTAATTTAATTTAATTTGAATTTAATTTAGATTTAAAATAGAAGTAAGTTTCGGCCGAGCCGCCAATCTTCTAAATACCACCACCACGATATCAAAAATATAAAAGTTTCATTTTTAAAACTCTTCGTGGTAGCGGTTGATAATATATATAATTTTTAGGGGCGGGGTTTGACATGAGCCCGAATATTGCTCTTAAGCAGTCTTCTTCAAGCCTATACGCTTTCCCGAAAATAAATTTAAAGATACTACCATTCTTTGTCTTGAATTTTTTGAGGAATCTTTTACCCCGTGTGCAAGAAAATGCGATGAACTAAACGCTTTGATATGAAATCCAAAATACTGTTATTGCTACCCATTATTTTCAAATGATTAGGAAGCGAAATAAAATACTGCCAAAGCCGTTGCTTTTCAAATGCGACCGATAAAGACGAGAATCCCTTAAAATTTCAGCAGGCTATAATTTCGATTAACAACAACGGTTTTATATAAGGCCCAAGGAGTTAAATGGCGGAGATTCAGTCCTATTATAGGGTGCTATGCCAAAAACCCATGCACCAAATACACACCAAATTAGCCGTCACCTAATTGTTCGAAAAAAACCCTACGGAATCTATACCCAAATCGGGCGGGTTATTAAGCGGGGGATTAGTACGGTCAAAATTTCCACAGATACACAGTCTTATTCGGAACACCTATTTAATGGTCTTAAGAAAAGCCTCAAGAATTTCAGAATTTTTCAGGCCAATTGTATAAAAAAACGTTATGTTTTCTAGAAGCCAAGAAGCTTTACAAATCGGGGAGATCAGTCGTATCATGGGGGCTATATCACAAACATGCGCATCGATAGACCTTAGTTTGCGGTGCAACATATCACGCACAAGAAAACCAATGTTTGGACCATATGGTTGCCGCGATCCATTTTAACTGCGCTTATCTAGCAGCATGTAATTGCCGCCGAAAAACCATGTATTTTGTCTTTGTAAAAAATAGTTTTCGGGAGCGGAGAAGAATGGTATGGGTGGCAAGTAAGGCATGTTGAAGTGGCCGTTATCAAGAATACCGTAAACATGCTTCTAGTCAATTTAAATTGGATGAATTTGAGACCGATTAAATGAATGCGGGAAAATCATGTTGTTACGCTGGACCATTTGGCAGATTTTTTTACTTTGTTTGACAGGCGGAGAGAAGACAGGTATTTTTAGAGGTTAAGTATAGATGTGGTCGTAGAACCATTTACGATGACCGATAAAGACGCAGTTACATTTTTTTCGTGACCGATTAATTTGTTGTAACTTTTTTTGCAGCGAAGAAGAAGTTTTATAAAAACAGTGTGAGGTGAGGGGTGACAGCACGCGATTTTCATTGGGGTTCGCCGCGTCAGTTCGTGTGTTGGATAGTTCTTGCGAGATGGGCGGAGAATGACGGATTTACTGTGTTTTGTCGCTGTAATTTATCTTGCATTCCAGAAGTGGCACGGTCCGGTTTTATGTGAACACCCAAAAAAAGGAAAGTGATAATTGAAAAAACCTACTTACCGCGTGGTTTTTTTGTGCTCTGGCGCATGTTTGCTATGATGGGATCATGTGTATTTTTATTTGCGGGAGGTTTACATGGGATGTATCTGCGTTCTGTACATTTTTGATAGGCGCGACGATGAGATATGGAATAATTACTGTTGATTGTTTGAAAATGAAAAAAAAAAGGAATGTTAAAAATATATGCATGTTTGCTTGAACGGCCATCTCATAACATTACACAGTAAACAGAGTGAATTAGTTTATAAATAAGATAAAAACGCAAACAAGAATAAATGTAATTTGTGTGTTTTTCTTTTCTCAAGTGGCGTCGCTTTTTTCGGACGATGAAAAAAGGTTGTTTAGTAAAGATCAAAACATTTTGTAGTGTCTGTGGGACCGATGGTTCTGTGTTAATACTAGAGAGAAAAAGCATTTGAATGAGATAGCCATAACATTTCTAGAAATCGGTTGACGATTGTCCTTTTCATGTCAGAAGGGCCAAAAAATTCTTTTTATCAATGTATAATACATTTTAGATGAGGACCAATCGTATATTTTTCTTAGGAACCAGTGGTTCACTGATGCGCAACGATGGTGCAGGTTAAAATGTTTACGATGGTGCAGCCGCAAAAATAGCTCCTATCATATGTATTTGCCTGCTTCGAATGATGATTGTTGACAATCATGTTTCTTCTCGTGCCGCTGTAATTTGGTTTGCCAAAGAATACGACGTTGTCTTTAGAAGGGCCCAAGAAGTAAAATGCGCGGGCGATGGGATCGGGTCTAGGTATGGGGCCGTATAGCCAGGAAGATGCAACGATAGGCACGCGTGTTCGGCAGCAAAGCTAGTCGTTAAAAATACAGTCTGAGAATTACAATTTAGGGGCAGAATGCGGATAGAAAAAGTGAGCAGTTTCTAGAGCTCGAATAATTGAAATCGGAGCGATCGGGGGTGCTATATGGGGCCTACAGCAAGAACATGGGAACCGATACGCGCCCGGATTTTGGCGCGGTGCACACGGCCTATTTGTGGCGCTAAAATACCTCTAGGATTTTCAAATGTGAAGAGTAAATTCTAATTGGGCGTAATACTCTAGAACAGCTTGTCAATAAAATTCAAGGCAAAAATCGTCACTTTTCTTGCCCCGAAAAATTCGTCATAATCATTCACTTCACTCTCTCTCAATACACTCTCACACAACAACTCCTCCACCATCACACACACTCACTCACACTCCCACACCTCCACTCACTCTCTCTCTCCACCCCGCGCTCACACCCACACCACACAACCCAATCACTCATTCACTCTCTCACTACCTAAAGAACAACACAATTAACACTTACTCTCCTAACTATGCATTTCCCACACACCACAAGCACACCATGCAATTCATCCGCGCTCTCTGACTCACTCACACTCACACATCACACACACTCACGCCAATGCTATGTCCATGCAATTCATAAAAGTTATATATAAAAAACAATTATTTCTCTCTAATAATATAGTTACTAATTCAGCTAATTTTTTTTTACTTTAACAAATTTTCCACAATTTGTGCACACTCACACACACTTAATCTCCTCTCACTCTCCACACCTACAATTTTCTTATTTGAATAAAATTTTAAGGCAAAATCCCTTTTCACTCAGAAGATAAACTCTCTCTCCCCTTAGTAAATAAAGAGTGTGCCAAGAAAACGTCTCTCAAAGAAAATAAATTTTCCCTCTCTTCCCCAAAAGGCGTTCTAACTCACACCACTCACTCCAAAAAATGTTCTACAGATACACAGAAAAAACAATATTCACGAAAACTCTTTTCACACTCCTCACACACCTCTCTCTCCACCTCCTCCGCTCCTCTCTCACACAACTATTCAACTTTAAAAATCTCTAATTGATTCAACAGAAATTTCTTATAAGTTTAATACAGAAAATCAATCACAAAAATTAATTAGTATCAAATTTAATTCTTGTAACTTGAAGGTGTCAATTTTGTTCAATTGACTTCACTCAATCCATTTTCTGTTGATGAATGGGCATTTACACAACTTAAAGAAATATAATTGGACAAACGTTCTATAGAACACAAAATTTTTCCCGAAGAAACGTTCTATAAAAAATACTGCACTAAAGTTTATCTACAAGCATACACACAACACACTCTCTCTTCTTCCACGTATGTACATAGTTGTGATAATAAAGTCAGATTTCGTAGGTTGTATTTACACTCTTCACTCTCTCACTCTCACGCCATCTCACTCACACAGGTGTCAATGTGTGCACCGTCCAACTTATATTATTCTAACGAGCTCGCACTTTTCGCCACCACTCACACACACTCTCTCGGTTCTCCCTTCACCTACCAAGTACCTTCGACCGCGGAAGACATAAACTAAACCCACTACTTTTGCACCCTTCCTCCACCACTCTTCTTTCCCTACTCAGCGAAAATCACTAATATATACACTCCTCTGCCTCTATCCACCCACTGTTGTACCTCTTTTCTGATTCCTCCGTCCACTCCACTCACAAATTCTTCGAACACCACCACACTTTTCTTTTCTGGAGAGAGTGAGAGAGAGTGTTGACCAAAATTTTCCCATATTAGAAATAAAATTTTGTGGTCACTCGCACACAACTTCTCCCTATTGCCCCAAACATAAAATTTCTCACACACACTCCTCACCACACACACTAAAACCTCTCTGAACATAATTTTGTGTAGCGCACACACCACTCTCACAAAAAGTTCACATACAATACTTATTTCCTATTAGACAATATCAATTTGACCTTTTTCTACAAAAAACTCACACACTCTTTGACAAAATTTTCCTATAGAAACACACTAAATTGTGACAGTCATTTTCATAGAAATAAAGTTTGATAAAAAAATTCCTATTTAGGAAAATAAAATTTTTCACACACACTCTCACTCACACACTTATAAATCTTTCACACATTTTCCACACACACACTCACCAATTTTGAAAAAAAAAAATCTTATAGATAATAAACATTTGAAAAAAATTTTCTATAAGAAATTATTGGCAACCTCTCTTCCTCGGAGAAATAACAATTTGACATTCTTCTCGCTTAAAGAAATAAAATTTTTCTATCAACCATTCCAACTACTACACGACCACTTTCTGTTGAACTAAAACAATTTTTTTACTCACACACTAACCACACAAAACATTTGCACTCCAACAAACTTAAAAAATTATTTTTTTTTTGATCTTGCGTAGCAATTTTTTTTTCGGCAAAATTTTTCTTTTCAAAATCACATTGACGTGGCAGTATTTTCTGGCCACGCCCAGTGAGCAACCGTGATACTCTCACAGTCGCTGCTCACACACACCTCCCAGGTATAGCGTTCAACATCCGTCATGAAAATCTCTAGCTCAAAAACTCGCAATTTTCTCTATCTGACAACTGTATTCCCTATTTTGCTTGGCCTCCTTAAACGTTGAAAAACGAACTGCCTTCTGGTCCAAAATAACGCAGCTAACATCGTTAATTTTTGGGCCAAGAAAATCTGAAAATCAGCATCTTTGCCGTATTTTCTTTTGAGTTCAAACAAATCGGCTCAGAAATGCCCGATAATCGGCCAAACATATGGCAGTCGCTCGCTCTAGAAGCCCAGAAGTCAAATCGGCGGGATCGGTCCTATATCGTGGGCTTCTTTATCACAAAACATAGACCCGATAGCACCATTTTCGCGCGACAACTATTCTGTGCCGTCCTAAAAAATACTCTAGCCGATTTGAAGGAATTTCAACGCAAATCGCCATAGAAGATATGGTTTGCTATATAATTTCTCCCTGATCAAAATTATATATTACTCCCATTATTTGTAGTCGGGAAATCGATATTTACGATGTCGTTACAACGAAATGACAACACTTTATCTTACCGCCATCACCATTCTATGGTGGTGGGTATAAAAAAAAATATTTCATTAAAACATTTTGCCTCAACCAAATTCTTAATTGACAAGAGAATCAATCAATCAGCAGAAAGATTTAAATTGCTATTTCATTTCTTTTTAAATTGGCTAACAAGAGCCTCATAAATAAAAGCCATGGATCCGCCCGTTAACACGACTGAATACTTTTCCTGTCACAGCGCAAATACATGCTTGTTTTTTCGGCCAAACCATAATTTCAGATGAATATGATTTGTTCACCACTATATGCCTCTCGCTATTTGGTGGTTGCGCATGCTCCAAATAATATTTGTTGCCACTTAAAACATTATTTGGCTTCATAATTTCTCTCAGCGTTTCATAATCTTATACGCTTTATTTTAAAACCAATAAAAACTGAAATTAATCAAATTGGATTTCAGTTTTATTCCTTCAACTGTACATATCATTATCCTCTAAACTTATTGAATAGGTGTAGCAGATAGGCACGGTCATACTTTGTTATTTTTTTAATAAATTGATTATCACTCCATCAATACTATTAAACTATAATCTAATATATATAATTGCACCATTAGTTTCAAAGCTATATTGGTGAAGCTATACGATTGCCCTTTTCTAATAAAAAAAGTGAGTAATGCCACATTTGATAAAATTCATTAAAATCAATTTAATTCAAACATAAATTTACCCCCTATCCAATGAGTCTCAAACTTCACTTCATAAATTTCCCAAGAAAAAATATTTGTTAACTACTTAAGTTATTCATTTAGAGGTATTTTGACCTGAGATAAATTCTCTTGAATTGTTGCCAATAAACCGTGCCTAGGCCGGTATATGCATTATGTATGTGTATGTTGCTATTTATGCGAATAGCCCTTAAAATCTATTATTGGCATATGCAATTATGGCATACGTGTATCCATTGAATGTTGCCCAGATGCCGGAGAGTACAGCGTATAGCCTTGTGAGCGGTTTTTGTGTTAGTGCCGAAACTTAATAATGATTGCTTGTAATTTCGTTCCATTCACTTCTATATCAAATTGCCGTTTTCAACGGATGTTTAAATGTTCAAATGTGCACAAATGATTGCGAAGTACGAACATGCGAACAGCCCCTATACTCGTAAGATTTCCTTTATGCTACAGCAATGACACCCATCCCAGGCCATTCCATCTCGTATTTTTGCAGCTCCAACAGATCAAAGAGCAGGCTCTTGTTGCATTGCCGTACTCATGCGCACTTTTCTATTGGAGCATGCACATCGTTTACATCTGTTTGATGTGATCAGCCGTTGAATTGAATGCGCGAATAAGTCACAGTTATAAAATCTAGAAATAGAAAATTTACTTAAAATTTAACAAAAGTATAACAGAAATGGTGCAACTATACTCATTTTGGGATTGTGTATCTTTAAGCCTGAACACTATGCTCAGTTTCCTAGCTGAAAACCAGCTTCAGTCTTTCAAGGTTGACTTTTTTTTAAATTAATTTGCAATATTATAAAATATAACAATTACTTCTGCAATCAATTGCTTGGACTCTTTTCCTCCTGATTATTTTACGTACAAGACCTTTGATCAAAAATATAATCGTCTTCATACATATTTTGATACCTTATTAGTTAGTGTTTTGGGGCTGAAAAAACCCGAACCTATAGTACTCACCTTTAGGCGCTTTTAATTTTTTCAATAAAGAAACATACTTTCGCCTTGGCAAGTATCGCTTACAATTTGATTTTGTAAACTTATTGTTGTATGTATACCAAGGGTTGGTCTGTGCGTAAACCTTTGTGTAGAATAACGCCTAACTTTTGAATAAAAGTAATTGCTGAATATTTTTAATAGAATTTAGTTTGCCGCCCTTTTAAATAGAATGCTTTCTATTTTTTATAACTGTTCTTTATTCAAAACTCTACTGTCTTTTGCAAACTCTCAGATGTCTCATTCGTTTATAGCCCTTCCATCATAGGATTGGGGGTATATTAACTTGTGTCATTCCCTTTGCTAACACATCCCGAATTATTGCTCTAAGACCCCATAAAAGTATTATATATTCTGCGCGGTCGTGGCTGAAATTCTCTGCAGTCGATCGTAAGCCATGTCCGCCTCCCGTCCGTCTCTGGCGTTTGAAATCACAGGCTACTTACCGAACGAAACAAAGCTATCGACTTTGCAAGCTTGTGCGCCCACAAGTAGTTGTTATCGATGTAGGTCGGATGGTATTGAAAATGGCGCCATACTCGGTCCACTGTTTACGGTATAGCCCCCATATAAAGGGACCCTCGAGATTCTGCGCTTGTGGAGCCTCTAAGGCAAGAAGCAACGAATTCTTGCCATCCCGCATCCGGCCTAAAAATTTGAGTACATGGTGTTAGTATATGGCCGTCTCTAACAACCATGCAAAAGATTGGTTCACATCCGGCGTCCATAATTCTATATTATAGCCCCCATTATAAACCGATTCCCCCGGATTTGGCTTGCGGAGCCTCTAAGCAGAAGCAAAATTTCATCCGATCGCCTGAACATGCTCGGTACATGCGTCTGCTTAAGATATATGCGCTATCTAACAAACCCATGCCAAAAATTGTTCACATCGCGCGTCCATAATGTATAATTATTAGCCCCCCCATATAAACCGATCCCCCCGATTTGGCTTGCGGCTCAAGCCTCTTAGAGAAGCAACATTTTCATGCCACTGGCTAAATTTTCGCGGGGCTACATTCCGGTGTCATAATTTATATCGCGTCTCTATAATCGACCCATGGCTCCAATTCTCTATTATCTCTCGGTCCATAAGTCCTATATATAGCCCTCCATTATAAACCGATCCACCAGATCTTGACCGTCCGGCCCAAGCCTCTCTGGAAGACCCAAAATTCATCTGATTCATTGAATATTTGGCTATCGTTGGGTGTTAATTATATTGGTCCTCAAACACCCATGGCAAAATATTGTCGAAATCGTAGCTCAATAATTAATATATAGGCCCCATATTGAAACCGATCCCCAGATTTTGTCCTTCAGGAACCCCCTCTGGAAGAGCAAAATTCAATCCGATTCGCTTTGAAAATTGGTTGCTTACGGTCGATGTTAGCTATATTCGGTATCATAACAACCACCTGCACGGACGAATTGCGTCTCATATAAACAGCTCCTATAGTTATATGATTTAGCCCCGCACTGTGAACCCTATCCCCAGATCGTTTGACCTCCGGTGCCTTTTGGAGAAGCCAACATCTACCATCTGATCTGCCACGCTTGAAATTTGGGCGTACTGTCGCGTTGCCGGTAGTATCATTGATATTTAACTCAACCAGTGCCCAAAGGTGGCTCGCATATGGCGAGGTGCCAGTAATCAGTAGTGAAGGCCCCGGAGTGGCAAACGCGGGATCCGATTTTATTTGCGTTTTCGGAAAGCACTTCGGCAGGACGCAAATTCCCATCGAGCTTCATTCTGGCGAGCATTCGGTACATCCTGTGCTGACGTACTATGCCCGTTGAAACGAACCATGCCCTAACCTCAGGGCGGACTCCGATATCGGTCTATACGAAGAGTGATACGGTCAAAATATTGGTGGGTCCTAATGGGAAAGACCGCGACTGCTCAAATCGCGGCTGAAAACTGCTGTTATTACAAAAATCACAATTTAAATTTCTTTTTTCAAAGCCTTCACATTAGTATAAAATATCAGCGACACAATACTCTCAGTCACAGGGCCTTTCCGCTTTCTCCCAAATCCGACAGTTTGCCGCCTCCGAGGGTGTGGGCAGGGCCTCACCCGCCTCGTAGACAACCTGCCTGTCACTCCTGAACTTTTGTAATAGGCACACCTTGTTCCACCTTCTTGCGCCGCAGAAAAAGCCGATTATTGCCTGTTGATCACCTGTCCCTGCGCCCTCACTCACATAAGCAGTTTTCGTTTTCGCCGTTATTCCTTGTAGCGTTCGCCCTGACAATAGCCAGTATTTCTTTCAATTGCTGCGGAGCTCTTGCGCCGCTGTGGTCGAGGGCTTCTTGTCCTGGTAAACCACCCTGTTACGTTGTTGGCGGCAGCGCTACCACGCCATAGCCTTGTTTTACGCGCATGAATGGTAAGCGATTGCCAAAATTTCCCGGCCAAAACAGATACGAACAACTCCGTCGTTTTCTTCAGGAAAACCGCAGCACACGTTTATAATTCAAACACTCTTTTCACAGTCTCTCTCCTTTTTTT
>PGFW01029500.1:28830-44820 GCA_003123925.1 Haematobia irritans | reverse complement strand
TGAAAACGGCTGCTTGAAGTCGTGGACTATTCCGTCGCTACTGACAAGCCCATGTTAACCATTCGTCGCTCTCTCGTCAATTTGTCACCACTTCCGGATCCCAAAAAGAACAAATTTTTCAGGCACCTTGTTTTGCTCGCGCTTTGTTATTTTGCTGGGTGAAGTATCTAAATTATACTCCATTTTCATTAATACACAACATCAATATAATGAAGATGCATCAGTATACAAAACGCTCATTGTTCTATTTAATTTATTTTATCAAAATGAGTACACACTGACATTCCACTCTTCAAACTCTGTTGTATTTATTTATTGATTAAAATATGTCGAAACCCAATAATTTGCATTAGATCATTTACCGTAAACTGTAATCTTTCCCTGTAAGTAAATAAATAAGCGACAAGCTACTGGTAAGAATATATCCAGACCCTTTCAGTTCGGCCCAAGAAGCTCGAATCTCTTCCACCTAGTAGCCTTCCGCCATGAGTTGGCGATAGAAGGTCTACTCTAAAGATCTGTCATCCCACAATCGCATTACTTGGGTTGCTGTAACACTTGCCGATGACACAAGTGTAGCCAGTTATTTCTTGCCATCATGTCTTCCAAATTGTAAATAGTCATATTACGGAGTCTAAGTAGTATAAAATAGACATTTTCCCTCGCTTTATCCTCGAGGAGACTCCGATAAACTCAAATCTGCGTTATCGGTTTATCACTGGGGTGGGCTATATTCAAAGGCATTCGATATGGCCCATCTTGCAATACACAATAAAAAATAACGTGCCAAGGTCATGTCGATTAGCTTATTTATTTTCAGAAGTAGCCGTGATATCAACAACAGACGGAAATGCGGACAGACGGACATGCTAGATCGACTCAGTATTTCACCATGATTCAGCTTGTGTAACATACGGGAACGACATGCGCCCACGGTTGTCATTCGACATAAATAATCTACCAAATTTGGAGAAAAATTGCTACCAAAAAAACGAGAAAACCAAAAACTCCGAAAAAACAAATTTTTTTCAAAACCTTGTTTATGTATGTTCACATCTCTTTTATTGTCTATTATAAATCAAATAGTTTATAGTCAATTTGGGGAATAAATCCTCTTGTTACCAAATTGCAACCAGTGGTTCCCAAAGGTGCCAGGATAGTGGGCCTTAAATTAAATCATTTCCAATGAATACCAGTTCATTCAAAAAATTGATTTTTCTTTTCTACTAACTCCTAATATATCCTTTCATCGCGCTAAAAGGTCTTTCGTATTTCACTATTCCACCTTCACAATTTCACAATGATACTAAAATTTTTGTCAATATTTTATTTCTATAGAAGAATTTTTGTCGAATTTTATTTCTATAGAAAATTATGTTCAAAATTTTTATTTCTATATAAAATGTTTCAAAATTGTATTCTATAGCAAAATTTGTCAAGAATTTTGTTTGTATAGAAAATTGTGTCAAAATTTTACTATATCTCTATAGAAAAATTTTTCGCATAAATTTTATTTCTATATAGAAAATTTTGGCGAAAATTTATTTTTTAAGAAAAAATTTTGTTGGCAAGAAATGTTATTCTTGTATAGAAAAATTTTGTCGAAATTTATTTCTTATAGTAGAAAATTCTTCGTGTCAAAATTTTTATATTCCAATTATAAAATTTTTTGTCAAAACGAAATGTTCTATTTTCGTGGTAATAGAACACGATTTTTTATCAAAATTTTAAATCTTCTATAGAACAAAATTGTTGTCAAAACTTTATTTCTATAGAAAAATTTTTAGTCAAAATTTAGTTTTCTGTAGAAAAGTTTTGTCAAAATTTTTATTTCCTATAGAAAATTATTGCCAAAATTTTTTTTTTATAGAAAAATTTTGTCAAAAGTTGCTATTTCTAATTCTGTCAAAATCTATAATTTCTATATAAATTTGTCAAAATTTTATAATCTATAGAAAATTTTGTCAAAATAGAAGAAATAGAATAAAACAGAGCGAAAAAAATTTTGAAACTTTGTCAACATCTTTATTTCTATAGAAAATTTTGCCAAATATTTATTTCTATAGGAAGAATTTATTGCCAAACTTTCTATTCTCTATCGAAAATTTTAGGCAAAATTTATTTCTATTCGAAAAATTTTGTCCAAAAATTTTATTTCTATGAAAAAATTTTTGTCAAAATTTTATTTGTATAGAAAATTTTGTTCAAAATTTATTTGTATAGAAAAAATTTGTGTCAAAATTTTATTTGTATAGAAAGATTTTGTCAAAAATTTTATTTCTATAGAAAATTTTCGCAAAAATTTTATCTTCTATAGAAAATTTTGGCAAATTTATTTTTTAGTGAAAAAATTTTGGCAAATAAGGTAATCCTCATAAAATTTAATTTATGAAAATTTTGCCTGTCGAAATTTACTTTCTATAGAAAAATTTTTGTTACAAAATTTTGATTCCATTAGAAAACTTTTTTGTCGAAATTGTATTTCTATAGAAATATTTGTGAATCAAAATTTTTTATTTCTATAGAAAATGTGTTGTCATAAATAATTAGTAAGTGTTTATAGAACCAGTATGTTATACTCATAAAATTTTCTGTTTCCCTAGAATTCCACTGGAACTAAAGCCAAAAATTTCAGCTGATGGCAACAGTGCCCATGCGACCTCCATGCAAGATTGGTAGAAGGGTTAGAGAAAGATCCAAAGATCGAATTTAATTGGTGGATTTACATTTTTTATGTTCACAAACTTATCAAAAAATTTGTTGAAAACAACACTCGATATCGGTCCGTGAAGTGTACGACTTTTTCAATTAAGCACACATAACGTGTAGCTTCTGCGGGTCGAATCTCTTTAAATTTAAATAAGTATGCTAACGAGCAGTAAGTTCGGCCGGGGCGAATCTTATAACACCCACCCACCCCTCCATGAATTAACATATTGAGGTTACTTTGAAATTTCAGATGGTTTCCCGAAGTTTGGGGGACAGATCCAAGCCCACAGCAGGTTCAACCAGTACACTTCACGAGAGATAAATTTAAGATTTTACATATGAAGACTACATACAGATTCTGGATTTAATAAGCAACCATTTTTGTTTGAGTTTTAGATAGAAGATTAACATCTCTAGCTAAGTGTGCCAACGAAAATTATAACAATAACGTCTTGAAATTTTGAATAAATCTTTAAATCTGTAGATTTTTTAGGCCGAGAAGATACAAATATGGGAATTTATACCATTGAGGTTATCCGAGAGAGAGCAATTTTCATGATCAGTGCGGTCTTTCTTATAGCTCTCAAGAAGTGAAATCTGGTTCCTATGATGGACGGCATTACGAAATGCGACGATAAAAACATAATCCGATTAGGGTTTACAAAGCTTCTCTAAGTGGTTTCACTGGAATGTGAAACGCCGTTCGGACTCAGGCTATAAATTAGGAGGTCCTTGTCATATGAGCTTAACAATTGAATCGGCATGGCAGCACTCCAGTGATAAGAGAGAAGTTCACCACTTGGTATCACAATGGGACTGAATAGTCTATAGTGAGGCCTTGATACATCGGGCTGACCACATAAAACTAGTAACCTAACCTAGATATAAATCCCATATATAAAATAAATAAATGGGAAGAAAACATTTATTCCACAATTGTCAACCAAATTTACCCATAAGTAAATATATCAGATACCACGCAAGCATTGGTTTTAAAATGCCAAAAAGTCGATATTTAAACCGATACGAACATTTTTGCAGCCGTTTCAGAGCAACTTGCTATGACAATTGCAAAAGCACACTGATCAAATCCACAGTTCATTCACAATTGGCAGCCAAATCGCATTGCGTTATATCAAATAAAGAAAGAGAGTATAAGAGATTAATTGCTTGTTATGCTCCATTGAATCTTAGGCAAACACGAAAAGAGAGTACTATGGAGAAGATTTATTTGTGTACGCTCCACTTGAACACCTTTTAGATCTAGCGATTGCGTTTTGATCAAATTAAATAAAATTAATCAGAGGGTGTCTTTTCCGCAGCAATTTGGATATATTACTGGTGCAGTCTTTTCGCATGTATTAGGGCTGAGGTGCGAACTTATTAATTCACTGTAAAAATAAATTATTTTCATATATTATTGCAGCTAAAGTTTGAACATGTATTGTTGGCGATTTTTCAGAGGCATTGTAGAGATTTTCAGAGGGTAAGCATCATACGAAGCTTCATGATGCGTAAAATTTAAAATTAAATTAAATTTTAAATTTTAAAAAAAATTCTAAATTATTTTTGTGGGGAAATACATTATTGTTATATTTTAATTTTTTATACTTCAATTTGTATTAGCTTTTTAACGCTTATTTTAGATCATTTTAAACTGACGTACGCAAAAACATCATTTAAGTCAATGAAACTTTTTTAAAACATAATAATCTCCATGGCCTAAAGTACAATTAAAATTGGCTTTCAGTGTCACATTTGAGTTTCAGCTTTTTTTATTGTAGTTTTTTATTTGTTTTACCATTTCACTCAACTTATTTTTTTTTAATTTGAGAAATCGATTTGGGATATTTTTTCCTGCTGTTAGGATATAAAAATAAACCTTTTCTGTCACCATTATTTTCATTTAATGGCATTTTTCTTTGCTTTTCTTTATATCTTACTTACGGGCCTATTGTTCTATTTTTTATTCGCTCAAACAATTTCTAAACACACAAAAACAAACAATTCTAAACAAATACATCCTACAAAAAAAAAAAAAATTATTTCTCACAACAGAAATGAATCTAACTCAAAGACCAGAATGGGTTTGATAATAGACAAAAACAAAAAACCAAAAAAAAAAACAACCATATAATTATTTTTGGCGTTTTTGTTCAAGGTGTCACTGCAAACGCTAATACTGATCACCTTAGTGAGAGTGTTTCTTTTAGTTATTCCGCTAGACTACTTGAAGGCATTCAAATCAAAAACTGCTTGTTTGCTGGTTTGTTTAGTGAAAAAAGAAGAAATGAAGTTCTTCAATTACGCTTGTACCAATTATTATTTAATATTTACTTCTATAAATGCTGATTGAAAATGAAAGTGCCAAAATATTCTGGCCATATTTTCCCTTTCCGGCGACCCTCACAATATAAATAGTGTTCAACCATTTATCTAAAGGCATTAGCCGCCCGAGGCCATGAGTCTAACAGTTATTAATGCTTGTCTCCCAGAAGATAAACACCGGATAAAAAAATTTATCGCGCCGCCGATATAAGAAGTTTCATTGAAGTGATGAAGTATGTTGGCGGTTGGAAAAAGAAATAAAAAAAAAACAGATTAATATATGGCCGTAAAAGTCGGCCAGGGGCCGGAGTCTTTGCGGCTACCTACCACCACTGGATTCGTAGAAACTTTTCTACGAAAGACTGTCATCCACAATCGAATTACTTGCCGGGTTGTGGTAATCTTAAAACTTCTAACATTAGTTCCATACGTAGTGGTATATATTAGACAAAAAAAGTTATGTTACAGCTTAAGTCTACAAATAATTACGAATCGATATGGACTTTTTGCCACGGCTACGTAGAGAGCCAGAATTGAAATATGGCGCGGTTTCGGCTTTATATGGCGCCGGCTATATACAATTATGATATACTTGATATGGACCAATTTGTTTGATGCTGATTGGAAATCGCTTATCTGAGGATATATATATAACTATTAGACCGATATGGGGCCCATGGTTTGGTTAACGACCATATTACTAGCACAATTACCAAGATTTCAGACTTGGACTCCGGGATTCGGTTTTACTTACCCTGGTGGGCAATATTATGATTACGGACTGATATGGACCACTTTGGCATGGTTTGTAAATATCATATACGATCACCACGTTCCGAAATTCAGCCCAGATTCGGATATATGAATGTTGCTTGGTGCCTATAAAAAGGTCAACCGCGAACGTTAAAAAGTCAAATTCTGGGGGAGAATCGGGTTTATATGCGGAGCTATATTATAATTTAGTGGGCCTGTTAGAACCATAGATTCCCGGCCGAAATGGTTGTTGGATACCATTAAAATTGACGTACCATCTATCACGTACCAAATTTCAACCGATAATGAGAAGAATTTTTGGCTCTTGCCACACGGCCGGGCTTCTGGAGTGATCAAATTCTTAAGCGGATATCCAAAGTTTTATATGGGGGCCATAGAGCGTAGGAAGGCCTCTGGAGAAGGGGCTGTTAGACCCCCAGAAAAGAAGTTTAGGCCCCCCAGAATTTTGAAACCTATTCTACGACCTTTTCCAAATTTTTATAAAAATTAGACAAAGCCCAGTACCCAAAAAAACATAAGCCGTCTCGCCAAAAAAAGTAATGAAAATGATTGTTTTTGCGATCCGGAAGTGGTTGCAAAATTGGGCGAAAAGAGGCGACGACAGATCCTCCATTTCGAACATGTTCGTCTTACACTGGAATAATTGCGATCATACTCTCTCTTTAGTGTGTGATCGAAATTTCAATTGTTTTGAATTGTATCGTATTGAGTGTAAAAAATTATATATATTTTGGTCAACATAAATTAATTTTAAGTATAATTTTAATGGATTCTTAATCGCTCTTGTGCAGTGAAATTCGGGATAAACCATTGACCTCAAATTATTTTCCAGAAGAAATCACAAGTTTTTCAGGCATTTGAATTAGAATTTTTTTCGACAAATATTTAAATTATTTGCTACCATTTTATGAAATTCTTACTTTCGTTTTATAAGATATTTGAAACAAAAAAGCTTTAAAAAATTTCCTCATTTAAAAGTATGAAAAAAAACCAAGTATAATAAAAACAAATTGAATTTAAGGAGAACTTCCCTGATGTAGTTAAAATTAAAGGACATCATTGGAGAGCTACATCTATCTGAAGTGCTTTTAAAGTTGTAGCCTTTGAAAGAACTTCCAACAATTTTTTCTGCTGGGAAATGTGCTGGAACTACTTTTAGTTGCTTTATTATAAATTAATGTATTCGAGTTATTTTTGATGTCGAATATTTATTATTCATTTTTATGAAATAAAAAATTAATTGAAAATATAAATAAAATGAAATATAACTTTTTAGCTGAGGGGGAGGGCTGTATTAGCCTCCCCGCCTCTCCAGGAAAACATTGATCTACGCTAAGGCTAATTGATAATGGGTGGCCCTAACTAAGTATAACCGTAAAATATCTACACCGATGTTGAACCAATTTTTTGCGTTGAGTTATTAGAGATACCATATACTAAACCTAGAACCAATAATGTATCCAGAATATTACAGCCGCTATTCGGATTAAATTTGCTTCTTCTAGAAAAGTCTCGCAAGCCAAATCGGGGGATCGGTTTATATGGGGGCTATATATATTACTGCGACCGATCATCGTTCAAGCAAGCTTTTGTGCTCATGGGTTAGAGACCATATACTAACACTATGCTTACCAAAAAAATTTTGCAGCCGGATCGGCATGAAATTTAATGAATTTCGCCTCTTAGAGCAAGCCTCCAATTGTCTAATGCCCCCAGAATCGAAGAGAATCTGTTTTGTTATAGGTGGGCTAACCAAATACCTCATAGTGAATTATACGCACCGATGTCAACCAATTTTATGTCCCGAAAATGCACGTAATGTTTTAAGAGATCTCATAAATATTACAAATAAACCACCATGCCCTACCAAATTTCAGGCCCGCATCCGCGATGACAATTTGCCTTCTCATTAGAGGCCTCGCAAGCCACATATCGGTAGCGATCGGTTTTATATGGAGGCTTGATTATAATTATTGAAGCAAACGATTTTGGACCAATTTTTGCTGATGGTTGTTAGAGACCAATATACTAACATCATTGCTACAAAGCCAAATTTGGGGGGTCCGTTTATATGGGGCTTATAACGTAAAAAGTGGACCGATATGGGCCCATTTGCAATTACCACTCCGGACCTACAATCAATAACAACTACCTTGTTGCAAGTGTCAACAGTAGATAGCTTGTTCGTTCGGAAGTTAGAGTGTATTTCAAAGGAACACGCGCACGGAGCGCAATGCGTCACGATCAGACTCAAATTTCACCAGGACCGACCCAGAAGATATATACCTTTATAATTGGAACAGCGTCTTAGAGAGTCGATAATTTGCGAGTCCTAATCGGTGGGCGGTATAAAAAACAATAAAATATGTAATACACGCATATATGTGAGAACAGAGTATATAAAACAGTAAATTCGTCCGGGGGCGAATTTTAAATACCCACCACTATGTATCAAGTATATAGTTTACTATGAAAAACTCTTCGTCGTAGTGGTTACTTTTGATAAATCTATAGAATATGTAAGAGGTTTGATGACAAATCTTTCCAAATCATCCCAAACAGAGCCAGCTCCCGAAGACAAACTTTTAGAAAATTCTACCTATATGAAGACACAGATAGATTTCTGGATTTATGAGAACCAATTTTGTTTGAGTTTTAGAGAAAATATAAACATATCGTGTATATGTTGAAATTACGCCTTGATTTAAAATCTTAAATCTGTAGATTTTTCCGCATTTATTTAAATACGATGAGTAAAATCTGGAAATATTTACTTTTAGTTTGAGCAATCAATTTTCAAGATCAGTGCTGCCTGCTATACCCTGAAAGAAGTGTTTTCTTTTTTGAGAAACGTAATTTTAGACAAGCAAAGTTTTCTTTTGACACAAATTTTAGAGACAATCGTTGATTAAACGAAAACACATTATAAGAAAAAGAAATTCTCTTGTTGCTCTAAAATGTAATTTATAGCATTTACCTAATTTCTAGCAAATCGGATAAAAACTACGTATTCTAGAAGCCCAGAAATAAAGCCGGGAGATCTTCATGTAATGGGGCTATTACCAAACAATGCAGGACGATAGCACCATTTACTACTCACATATTTGTGATCTTAAAATACCTCAGATTTTAAATTTCAGAACAAATCGGCCAGAAAATATAGTATCTAGACGCCCCAGAAGTAAAAAAATCGACGAGGATCAGTCTATATGGGCGGTTTACACCAAACAAATGGCACCGTATATACCTCAATTTCGGTACTCTTTATTTGTGCGTCTAAAAATACCTCTAGATTTCGAATTTCAGGCAAATCATGTAATAAATACGAGTTATTGTAGCTCAAGAATTTCAGGCCAAAGCGGATGGTAAATAATAGTTTCTCTAGAAAAGCCAAAGAAGCAAAATGGGATATCGGTCTATATGGGGGCTATTACCAAAAAATGGACGATGGGCACCATTATTTCGGCGCACGCACCTTTTTATGGCCCAAAAGAACTCTACATTTTCAATTTCAGGAAAATCGGATAGAAAATATAGTTTCTAGAAGAAGCCAAGAAGCAAAATCGCGGTAATCAGTCTCTATGGGGCGTCATATCAAATAACATGGACCGATGAGCACCATTTTCGGCACACCTTTTTATGGTCCTCAAATACCTCTAGATTTCCAATTTCAGGCAAATCGGATGGTAAATATAGTTTCTAGAAGCCCTAAAAGCAAAATCGGGATATCGGTCTATATGGGGGCTATACCAAAACATGGACCGATGAGCACCATTTTCGGCACACCTTTTTATGGTCCTCAAATACTCTATATTAATTCCTCAATTTCTGGAACATGAATTTAACTACGGTTTTTATAGTGCCCAAGACTCCAAATCGGGTTGGAGTTGTTTATATGAGGGCTAATCATATTCAAAACATGCGACGATGCGGACCATTTTCGACACACCTCTTTATGGTCCCAAAATACCTTTAGATTTTCAATTTCATACAAATCGGATAGAAAATACTGTTTCTAGACGCGTAAGAAGCAAAATCAGGAGATCGGTCTATATGGGGGCTATACCAAAACATGAACCGATATGGACTATTTTCGACACACCTCTTTATAGTCCCACAATACCTCTAGATTTCCAATTTCAGGCAAATCGGATGGTAAATATAGTTTCTAGACGCCCAAGAAGCAAAATCGGGGAATCGGTCTATATGGGGGCTATATCAAAACATGGACAGATGCGAACGATTTTCGACACACCTCCTTATGGTCCTAAAATACCTCTAGATTTTCAATTTCAGACAAATCTGATAAAAATTACGGTTTTTATAGGCCCAAGACCCCAAATCGGGAAGTCGGTTTATATTGGGGACTATATCAAAACTCGGACCGATATAGCATCATCGAACCTTTGACTGCCTGCAAACAAAAAACTAAACTGTGCCAAATTTCGGGACGATAGCGCCATTATTGAAGGCTGTAGCGTGATTACAACAGACAGACGGACATGCTTATATCGTCTTAGAATTTCTCGATATTTCGATGTGTTACAAGCGGAATGACAAACTTATTATACTCCGTCAACATTTTTTATGGTGGTGGGTATAAAAGGAAAGAAGAAACTCTATATGATCCATAAAAAAACATGCGGCCAGCACTAGATGTGATTTATAATATTACGCATAAAAAAAATCTCACTTATATGTTTTTACACATACTTCATATGTTATCAAATGGCGACAAGTGAGTTTTCTCCTTATTAAATAAATCTCGTCACCATCTACAATCATTGTGGTGAGAAATGCGTGAAATCATGTAATGTGAAAATTATTTAAAAATATTAAAATAAAATATTAACTATCAAAACGTTATGATGTTAAAGACTCAATTGAATAATAGACTCACTGTCCATCTGTCACTGTCTAAAATATTAATAGAAGCTAAAATTAGTAATGTCGATTTATTTTGTCGCGGAAAAACAAGGCCACTTACCACGGTTGCCACTACAGCCAAAAATGATCTACCATTTTTTTTTTATAAAAGTTTACCGAAAAAACTACCAAATAGAAAAAATCTTATTTTTTATGCTGAACAATAGTTCGTGTTTTGTAGGTGTATTAACATGGGAAAAATTGAACATATAAGGAGAGGGTCGAGTTTCGACGCAATACGATTAATAATTATGTAATGAAAATGCCAAGTTGGAGATTGGAAAACATCGGCAGTACAACAATCGGACCCGAAATTTACTGCTCCTCGCAGAGGTCGGAGTCAATATCTCGCGAATCGATTTTTGTGGGGGGCTATATGAATTATGGAATCGATTGTGGGCTAATTGTTGATGACTTACAGAGGTCATATGCGACAGCACAAACATACATAATTTCAACGAATCGCGGGGCTTGAAATTATTTCATCGCCATCCGATGAGCTGCATATCAATGAACACTAACTCGAACAAAATAAGGTAAAACTCGTCGTTCATCATATAATGAACGATTGAATCCAAGAATATGCGTAAGAACACATATTTCGCATTTGAAATTTTGAAAAGAAACACATGGTCGATTGAAATTAATAACCCGTCTTGCAGAATACCCTGTATCTTCCTTAGAAATAAAATTTTGGCAAAATTTTCTATAGAAATAAAATTTTGCCAAAAATTTCTTACTTTTCAAATTCAAGAAATAAAATTTGACAAACATTTTCTATAGAAATAAAATATTTGACAACATTCTTATAATGACAATAAAATTTGACAAAAATTTTCAATAAGAATAAAATTTGATACAAAATTTTCAATAGAAATAAAAATTTTGACAATATTCTAGATGAAATAAAATTTGGAAAAAATTTTGTTCATAGAAATTTGAAATTTTGTTTAGAAAAAATATTTCCCCTATTCAAGGAATAAATTTTTAGTACAAATTTTCTTAGACATAAAATGTGGTATAAAAATTTTCTATAAAATAAAAATTTTGACAAAATTTTCTATACAGAATAAAAATTTGACAAATAAATTTTTCTATGGTATTAATAAATTGATACACAAATTCTAAGAATAGTGACCGGAAATCGAATACTCGATTTCCGACTATATAAAGTATATATTATTCTTGATCGGGAGGAAATTCTAAGACGATAACGGTCTGTCTGTCTGTCTGTGTAATTCACCGTTACAGTCTTCAATAATGAAAGCAGAACGTGCTGAAATTTTAGCACCAAACTCGTTTTTCGTCTGCAGACAGATCGAAGTCGAAAGATTGGGTATATTCGGTCCAGGTTATTGATTATAGTCCACTATATAACCCAAACCTCCCGATTTGGGGTCTTGGGCTTATAGAAATCGTAGTTTTTTATCAATTCGCCTGAAATTGGAGAAAGATTTTGAGTATTTTAGACATAAGAGGTGTGATCAAATATGTGAGTATCGGTCCATGTTCTTGTATAGGCCCCAAATAGACCATTTCCCGATTTACTTCTTGGCGCTTCTAGAACTGTATTTGCCTATCCCGATTCTTGCTGAAATTGGAATCTAGAAGTATTTATAAGCCTAAGGGTGCCAAAATGGTGAGTATTGGTCCATGTTTTGGTATAGCACCAACAATAGACGATCTCCGCCGGTGTTGACGTCTTGGGCTTCTAGAAACTGATACTTTACTATCGATTTAGGCTGAAATTTGAAATCTAGAAGTATATTTAGGCCTATAAAGGAGGTTTGCCCAAAAATAGTTAGTAGAGGTCCATGTATTGGAAATAAGCCCCTATAGACCGTTCGGTACCGATTTTACTTCTTGGCTTATAGAAACCTGTAGTTTTTATCTGATTTGCGCTGAAATTGAAATCTGTAGAGGTATCTGTAGCGACTACAAAGAGGTTTGCCATATAGACCATATATTCTCACGATTTACTTTATTGAGGCTTAATAAAAATGTAGTATTCTTTCCAATTCGCCCCAAAATTTGAATCTGTTTAGAGTATTAGAATTCTAAAAAGGGTCTGTATCGGATATAGTTTTTATCGCGTCCATTTGATTAAGGCCTCCATATAGGCCGACTTTCACTTTCATTGGAGTTATAGACAGGACGCACTGCCCTTGAAACTGATGTAAAATTGCAGAGTTTTACTTCTCTAATCATTTTATAATGTGGTGAAAATCTACAAGATTGTTAGATTTCAATTAAGGCATACTATTTTCATTATGTTATCTTGCCACGCTTAATAAAATAATGTTTTATGATTTCTCTAAAATTTCAGAACAAACATTGTCTTATAAAATCTAGATTCTTGATAGCCTATCATAGGTAACAGGTTGGCTGGATAAAGTCCCCGGTCTATCAAAGAAAACAAACATTGTTTCGTCAAAATTTCGTTTTTATTATTTCAACATATTTTTCACTTCTAGAGCGGCATTACAACGATTATTAACGACTTCCTCAATTTTTTTGGATACCCATTTGTAGTACTCCTTCGGTTTTGCCTCAAAAATAGCCTCAGTTTTCGGCGGATCCCCACTTCATTGCCAAGCCAAATTTTTTTTTTTTTTTTCCCTCGCGAGCATCCTTTCTGAGTTCTATTATTAACAAGAAATAAGTCGCTGGGGCCAGATTCTGGAGAAATACGGTGGTGGGGAAAGCAATTCCGAAGCCCAAGTTCATGAATTTTTGCCATCGTTTCTCAAATGGACTGTGGCACCGGGTTGCGTTGTCTTGGTGCGCAACAACACTTTTTGTTCTTCTTATTATGGTGCACGTTTCTGCCGCCGATGTCGACCTTCAAAAAGCTCCAATAACGCCACTGTTCTATGGTTTTTCCACTTCGTTCAAGATAAATACGATAAAATTAGTCTATGCGCATCCACAAAAACAGACGGCCAATTACTTTACTGCCAGGGCGGACTTTGAGTATTTCACGCTTCGGAGACGGTTTCAACCGCCGTCGCCGTCCACTCAGCAGAACTGTCGAATTTAGGACTACAGGAGTGTAGTGATGGAGCCATGTTTCATTCAATTGTCACATATCGACGGGAAAAAAACTCGGGCTTGTTAAGCTGCCAAAACAACCGTCGAATCATCAACACGTATGTTGTTTTTGGTCAAATCGCTGAGCTCGCGCGGCACCCATTTTGCACCAGAGCGCTTACGGCATATCCAAATATGAATGAATGACTATGATCAACACGATTCTTGATATCTTTAAGCCTCTGCTATCTTCGATCAACTTCATTTTACCGGTCATTTCAAAATTTTGTGATTTTTTGATGTTTTCATCGGTAACCACTCTATTCGGGTGTTCCACTGCGTTTCACCGTCCTCGTGCCTCATGTTCACCAAGCTGTGAATTATTACATACCAGATATAATCTATGTTGACTTTCCCTGGGGTAGAATCCGGAAACTCATTATCAAGCCAGTTTTTGTTTCCACTTTTTTTCCCTTCAGAAAACAATATTTTATCGAAAACACGAAAATTCCTTTTTTCATTTTTTTTTCACAAGTAACAAAAGTTGTTCAAGCAAAAAACGCTCTACCTCCAAACTAATAACTTACAGACGTCAAAATTTTGACAACGAATCATTCTGAAGTATATATAACAAGTATATACGGCCTAAGTATCGGCCAGGCGAAGCCTTATGTACCCTCCATCAGGATTGCTTACGAAACTTCTTCATACAACACTGCCATCCACATCGAATTACTTAGTTGCGGTAACGCTGCCGATGGCAAAGGCATCTTAAAACATCCTAACACCATCTTCTAAGATATGTATGTAAGTCATACGCTGGTAGTATATATAAATCAAAAAAACGATCGATCCAAATACGATCATTAGTATATAATATTCTATAATATTCCTATAAGAAAGAAAATTTCTTTCGTGACACAAAATTTCTTACAGAAATGAAACTTTTTAACAAAATTTTCATATAGAAATAAACTTTTGACAAAAATTTTCATATAGAATAAAAATCTTCGGTAGATTATTTGTAGGCTCGAGTGGCGCAACATGAATTATGAACCGAATAAACATTTGAACAAAATTTTCTATAGAAATAAAATTTTGACAAATTTTCTAAAGAAATAAATTTGAAAATGATAAAATTTTATTATGACCGAATAAATTTTACAAAATATTTCTCTAGATAAAATTTTTACAAAATTTTCGTATAGAAATAAAATTCTTGACAAAATTTTCTACAAGAAATAAAATTTTGGCTAGATTATTTTGGCTCTAGTGGCCAACACATTGTTATGAACGTATGGACCAATTTTGTATGGTTTTTAAGGCGACCAATACTACACACCACGTTCCCAATTTGACCAGGACTTGGATGAAACTTTTGCTCCTCCAAGAGGCTCCGGAGCGTCAAATCCTGGAGAATGTTTTATGTGGGGGCTATATAATTAAATATATGAGACCTAATGACAATCGGGCACGGTGTTAAAGATCATTATACTACACACATGTTCAAATTACCAAGAGGCTTGGATGAAATTGTTTCTCTTGGAGACTTCGCCAAGCAAATCTGGGGAGTCGGTATTATATGGGGCTATATTAATTAAGGACCGATATGGTCACCAATTATTTGCATGGTTGTTATGAGACCATATACCAACACATGCTATCCAAATGTCCAGCCGGATCGGATGAAAATATGCTATCTGTTAGAGGAATCGCCAAGCCAATCTGAGAGCGTCCTTTTCATGGGGATTATACGTAAAGTGGACGTACTGCCCATTTTCAATACCATCCGACCTACTCAGATAACAACTACTTGTGGCCAAGTCTTCAAGTGGATATGCTATGTTTCGTTCGGATGTTAGCGTGATTTCAACAGACGACGGACGGACGGACATGCTTTAGATCGACTCAGAATTTCTCCACGACCCAGAATATACTATACTCTTATGGGGTCCTATAGAGCACATATATTCGATTTTACAACGGAATGAGCAAAGTTAAATAACCCCCATCTATGATGGAGGTATAAAAGATAATATGCATTTAATTATAGCGAACGCCATCTATGTGGTCAGACCGGGACTTATAGCGC
Source organism: Haematobia irritans (assembly GCA_003123925.1). Classification (NCBI taxonomy): domain Eukaryota; kingdom Metazoa; phylum Arthropoda; class Insecta; order Diptera; family Muscidae; genus Haematobia; species Haematobia irritans. The sequence continues at coordinate 28,961 of PGFW01029500.1, read as the reverse complement.
AAACCTGTTAAAATCTGTTAAAATTTATTTTTCGGGAAGTGCTCTGGATTGAACTGCTCTGCTTGGAGATTTTCTCATCAAACCCCGCCCTACACTGCACAAATATTATTCCTATCGACGCTTCTTCGTGT
>PGFW01029500.1:719-14898 GCA_003123925.1 Haematobia irritans | reverse complement strand
TTTTGTATAGAAAATTTTGTGAATAGCCGAATTTTCATAGAAAATTTAGTGAATATCGAAATTTTTATAGAAAATTTGGTGAATATCGAATTTTTATGGGAAAAATTGATGAATATCGATTTTTTATGGGAAAAATTGATGAATATCGATTTTTTATATAAACTTTGCTGACTATCTAATTTTTTATAGAAAATTTGGTGAATATTCGAAATTTTTTAATAGAAAATTTGGTTTCGTATGCCAATTTATTTAGCAGACAATTTGGAATTTTTATAGAAAAATTTATGAAAAAATATCGACTTCTATCGGAAAAGTTTGGTGAAACATTTGAATTTTTATAGAAAAATTTAGTGAATACCGAAATTTTCATAGAAAATTTAGTGAATACTCGAGTTTATTTATAGAAAATTTCATGAAATATGACTTTTTACAGAAAATTTGTGAAATATCGAAATTTTTATGGGAAAAAATTGATGAATTATCGATTTTTGTAATAAAAATATGAATGAACTATCTTGATTTTTTTTAACATTGAACTTTGGCTGAACTATCCATTTTTTATAGAAAAATTTGGTGAATATCGAATTCTTTATAGGAAAATTTGGTTAATAATCCAATTTTTACCGACAATTTGGAATTTTTATAGAAAATTTTATGAATATCGAATTTTTAAAGACAAATTTGGTGAATATGAGAATTTTTATCGAAAGTTTCATGGATGACAACGACTTTCCCTAACGAAATTTTGGTGAAGTATCAGAATTTTTTTATAGAAAAATTTAGCGAATACCGATTTTCCATAGAAAATTTAGTGAATATCCGAATTTTTATAGAAAATTTCAATTGAATATCGACCTTTTTAAGAAAAATTTGGTGAATATCGAAATTTTTTATGGGAAAAATTGATGATATCGATTTTTTTTATAAAAAGTTGTATGACTATCGATTTTTTTATATAAACTGTTGCTGAGCTATCCCATTTTATAGAAAAATTTTGGTGAAATTATGCGAAATTTTTTATAGAAAGTTTGATATTGAATTTAGAAAATCGTTATGTTTTAGAAAATTTGGTGAATTGGAATTTATTAGCAGAAAATGTTGAAAATTTTTATAGAAAATTTTTATGAATATCGAATTTTTAAAGAAATTTGGCTGAATAATGAGGAATTTTTAATAGAAAAGTTTCATGGAATTATGCGACTTTCTATGGCTGAAAATTTGATGAATAGCAATTTTTTATAGAAAATTTTAGTGAATCCTGGATTTTCAATAGCAAAATTATGAAATAGTCGAATTGTTTATAAAAATTTGATGAATATGATATTTATAGAAAATTTTATCAAAGTTTTGTAGAATTTTGATCGAATTTTTAACAGAAATGTTGGAATTTTTAATAGAAAATTTTTGAATACGAATTTTTAAAAGAAAATTTGGTGAATATATGAATTTTTTAATAAGAAAAGTTTTCATGGATATCGACTTTTACTATCGAAAAATTTGGTGAATATTCGAATTTTTTTATAGAAAATTTAGTGAATACCGGAATTTTCATAAGAAAATTTAGTGAATATCGAATTTTTACAGAAATTTCCATTGAATATCGATATTTTTATAGAAAATTTGGTGAATATCGAATTTTTTAGTGGGAAAACAATTAATGAATATCGACATTTTTATATAAAAATTTGATGACTATCGATTTTTGATATAAACTTTTGCTGACCTAATTGGCTCATTTTTTTATAGAAAATTTGGTGAATATGCGATTTTATAGAAAATTTGGTGAATATGTGAATCTTCAATATGGTTTTTTAGAAATCTTGGTGAATATCCGAATTTTTACTGAAATGTTGGATTTTTATGAATATCGAAATTTTTAAAGAAAATTTGGTTGAATATAGAATTTTTATAGAAAGTTTTGCATGGATAATGCGACTTTCTATCGAAAATTTGTGAATATTGAATTTTTTATAGAAATATTATAGTGAATACGCGAAAATTTTTTATAACGAAAATTTGGTGAATAGTCGAATTTTATAGAAAATTTTCATGAATATCGACTTTCTTGTATAGAAAATTTGGTGAATATCGATTTTTTATACTAAACTTGCTGACTACCCATTTTTATAGAAAATCTTTGGTGAATATTCGAATTTTATATAGAACATTTGGTGAATATTGAATTTCAATTCAATATCGTTTTTTTAGAACATTTGGTGAATATCGAATTTTTACAGAAAATGTTGGAATTTTTATAGAAAATTTTATAAATAACGAATTTTTAAAGAAAATTTGGTGAATGTAGAATTTTTATAGAAAGTTTCATGGATATCGACTTTCTATCGAAAATTTTTAGTGAATATTTGAAGTTTTTTATAGAAATCTTAGTGAATACCGATTTTCTATAGACAAATTTAGTGAATATCGAATTTTTTATAGAAATTTCATGAATATCGATATTTTTATAAGAAAATTTGGTGAAATATCGAATCTTTAGCGAGAAAATGTTGGAATTTTTTATAGAAAATTTTATGAATATCGAATTTTTTAAAGAAAATTTGGTGAATATAGAAATTTTTATAGAAAGTTTCATGATTATCGAACTTTCTATGCGAAAATACTTGGTGAAATCTGATTTTTTAGTAAGAATTTGTGTACGGAATTTTTATAGAAAATTTACGTGAATAACGAATTTTTAATAGAAAATTTCACGGAAATATGACTATTTATAGAATTTCTGGGATAGATTCTTCGAAATTTATGGTGATTATGAAATTTTATAGAAATTTGTGAATACGCAATTTTTTCATATAGAAAATTTGGAGTGAATTAGGGAGTTTTTATAGAAAATTTAATGGAATATTCGAGCTTTTTATAGAAATTTGGTGATTATCGAATTTTATTGGCGAAAACTTGATGAATATCGATTTTTTATAATTAAATTGAATGACTATCGATTTTTTATACAAACTTTTTGCCTACCATTCCATTATTTATACAGAAAATTTGGTGAATATGATTAAGGAACTGGTAACATCAAATTTTTGTAGAAAATTTGATGAAATATCGTGTTTCAAAATTTGTCAATCATCGTTTTTATCAGAAAACATTGATGCATATCGATTTTTTCGAATATTTTATAAAAAATTTATAATATCGATTTGTTCTTAAAGAACTTTGTGATAAATTTTAGATTTTGTGATAGAAATTTCTATAGAATTATGGCTGTAATATCCAGTATGAATTTACAGTGAAATTTGGAGTTTTTATAGAAAATTTAGGAATACCGAATTTTATGAGAAATTTCATGATATGAGATTTTTATAGAAATTATGAATATCGACTTTTTAAGAATTTTGAGATGATTTCGAATTTTATAAATGATGAAGTATGATTTTATATTTATGCTCGATATATAGAATTTGCTATATCTTATTTATGAAATTTGAAATCGAATTTTATAATTATGTAATCAGAATTTTGTTAAATTTTTATGGGATGAACTAATGCCATATGGATTCTTTATAGGACTTATTATTGGAAAATTTACGTGAATATGTACTAATTTTTATGAAAATTTGGTGGAAAATCAATTTTATAGACAATTTGGATGATCATCGAATTCTTTATAGAAAATTTGATTAATTTGCGAATTTTTTATACAACAATTTGATGACATCTCGATTTTTTTTGCGTGAATATCGTTTTTGAAAACTTAATGACAGGAATTATGAAAATTTATGAAATGTTTTGTAGAAAAATTATGGTGACGGTATTTTGCGAATGATTGATTGAAGATCCTTTCAAAGATGAACGCATTGAATTTAAGAACTATTTTTAGAAAATTTGGTGACAACTCAATTTTTGTCGCGAAAATTTGATGAAGTATCGACTTTATTACATAAAAATTCGATGAACTGATCCAATATTCTAAGGATAAAATTTTGTAAAAACTCGAATTTTTTGTAGAAAATTTGCGCTGAAGCATACGAATTTCATAAAATTTGAAGAACATAAAAGACAAATTTATAACACAAATTTTGAAGTAGCAGTGAATTTTTAATGAAGATTTGGAATGATTGAATTTTTTTTGTAAAAGCAAATTTGCGTGAACATCAAATTTTGTCAGAAAAATCTTGATGAATATCGACTTACTAAAAATTGTGGAATGAACTAATCATGATTTTTATAGAAAAATTTCGTTACGAATTTTGTAGAAAATTTGAGTGAACATCTAATTTCATTAAAAGTGGGATGAACAATTGTATTTTTACTAGAACAATTTGACAGAATGAGTCAGAATTTTTTAAAGATTTAATGACAATCAAAATTTATAAAAAATGTTTATGCACGCTCGAATTTTTTATGACAAATTGGTGAACCATGGGAACTTTTAAAAGAAATTTTGTAAAAATCTTATTGTTTTGTAGAAAATTTTTGGAAAACACTCGCATTTATGTTTAAGTATTATTTTTATTGAATCAGTCGATATTTTATAAAAGAAATTGATTAACTCGAATTTGCGTTAGGAAATTTCTATGAAATATCGATTGTGTGCAAAATATGTTAACGAAATAAATGCGAATTTCATCATAGTTGGTGAACATAGATTGTTTTGTAAAAAAATGCTTATGAATAATGATTTTATAGATTTGGTTATTTCTGGTACCTATGTATGATGTTACGCGCTAATCGGAATGTTAATCTTATCCATTAGTGATTATTTATTCAATCCACTGCCTGGGTATCTAATTTTGAATTTTGTTGCTTCACTTTTGCAGAGAAAGTTAAAAACTTTCTTCGATATCAGTGACACCGTAGTCTGATAAGTAGTATCTTTAGTCGTTATTGACTTGGGTATCTATATATCTGAGCGTGACCCTGACACGATTCCCAGATGCTTCAAAATTTAATGACCAGCACATCATACATTTGATGCAGTGATACTGTGAAGTTTTTCTTCGGCAGAACTTACTGTCGGTTTAGCAGCATTTCAATGCCTACCTCAAAGGTTTGAGTACGCTTTGGGGCAGTGCTCCTCGAATACGGATATGGCTAGCCTTAACAATCTGGATGTGCGCTCGCATCGTATAAATTCAAACAATTCTCTCTGTTTCTTTATGTTTGAGGAATTCCCACCTTCACCGCCATCATATGCCTACATTTTGTGCTTACCCTTCAGTGATCGCAATGACCTCTTAATGGACTTTGGAGTAAAAAATCTTGCTTTATGCTATCATTGGAAAGAAGTTTAATGGAGTTTTATTACCTGCACGGTCAAGCTGCTTTATATAGAAAATATTTCTCCTCAGCTGAAGGAGGGATTATGTATTGAGATGGGCCGACAAAAATGCTGCTGTGGTCTTGCCTAAATAATACCCCATGTCTCATTAGACTTCGCAGAAGACCGGGCTCATGTACCGCAATCAGTAGAGGTGGGACGGCAATCATATCAATCGCAAGAGGAAACCTTTAGCCAGAGATGATATACGAAATTCATAGATGAAGGCCAAACAGATGGTGGTGTTATCTACTTCTCCTATGGTTTTCCAATCTCAAGGGCTTAAAGATATGCCCGGCACGGGAAGAAAAAACTGAAATAATGAAAGCTTTTTAAGGGGTCAAACAGAGAATTCTATCGGAAAATTCGAAGAGAAAGAGAATGCAGGGAAAACCAGAATAAATGTCATGATAGTGAAGTTGGTTTCCTCAGGATGATAGTATTGGCTGCATGACAATGTTAAGCTCTTCAATAACCCATGGTGGGTCTTCTAAGGTGACGCGGACAAGAAAGTATTTTTCGGCATGCTAAGCCCTTGCATAGGTAGTACGATATTTGGTGAGCAATTCGGCTTAAGCATGGCCAATCGCTGAAAAGAATGGTTGTGGCTTAACGGGCTCGACTAATAAAAGAACTCTTAATGCTGAGAGTTGTGCGAAAGGCTTTGGATGCGAATTTTGCACGAGGATAGCTTGCAAGGAGCGTGTGGTGGATTGTCCAATAGCTTTAAAGATCAGGATATCGTTACCGCATGGATAAAGCATCTATTGGGTGGCAGGCATGTTGTTCGCGCAGAAAGGTAGCCTCATATTTTTACATTGTGCTGGTTTGGATTTGAAATTTTTATGCCAGTACCGACAAAATAATAGATGCCATCTTGATTTATGTATGGGGGCTTTGCATTGATCCTAAGTGTGGCGTCGATTTGTGTGGATAATTTGCTTGTTGAGGTAAAAGTCTTGGAAGCTGATTAAAACCCAACAGAAAGAAGGTAACAAAAAGAAAAATTGATTTTAATTAGATTAATAGGTGGTACAAATATATAAAAATAATAAAAATGATAATACATAAGAATAATAAAAAAAATAAAAGTTAATGTGTTAAAGTTTGATGAAATAGGTGTACATAAAAAATAATAAAAAATAAAAATTAATGTATTCTTTAAAATCCATTTAACGAAAAATATTATACGTTAGGGGTCGCCGCTCGATAAAAATGCAACATAGATATACAATTTTTATTTATTTCTATAGAAAATAGTTGTCAAAAATTTTTAGCTTCCTTAGAAAAAGCTTTGTCAAAAATTTTATTTCTATATGAAAAATTTTTTTATCAAAATTTTATTATTTCTACAGACAGATTTTGTCCAAAATTTCAGTTTTCTATAGAAAAATTTGTTAGAAAATTTTATTTCTAAAATAGAAAATTTTATCAAAATTTTATTTCTATAGAAAATATAGTCAAAAAATTATTGGTCATATAGAAAATTTTGTCAAAATTTTATTTCTATAGAAAGTTTGTGTCAAATTTTATCGTCTATAGAAAATTTTTGTGGCAAACTTTTATCTCTATAGAAGTTTTGTCAAACTTGTTATTTCTATATGAAGAATTTTATAAAAATATAAAAAATCTTGTGAAGATTTTAGCTTCTTTAGAAAAATTTACTCAAAAATTTTTATTTCGCTATAGAAAATTTTTGTTGTAAAATTTTTTGTCCAAATTTTATTTTTATGGAAAAATTTTATTTGCTTAGAACATTTTTTAGAAATTTTTAATTTGCTATGATAATAAAAGTTCTGTCAAAATTTTATTTCCATAAGAAAAATTTTGTCAAAATTTTATTTTTATAGAAATTTTGTTAAAATTTGTATTTTTACTAGAAAATTTTGTCAAAAAAAAAATTATTTCTATAGAAAGCTTTTGGAAATTTTGTTTGCTATAGAAAGGTTTTTGTGCAAAATCTTATTTCTAATATGAAAATTTTGTCAAAACTTCAATATTCAATAAAAATTTGTCAAAAAATTTTATTTCTAAGCCAAAATCTTTGTGAGAAATTTTATTTTCTTTTAGGAAAATTTTGTCAAAATTTTATTGCTATAGAATATTTTGTTATAAAGTTTATTTCTATAGAAAATTTTGTGCAAAAAAATTTTTCTATAGAAAATCTTTGTCCATACGATTGTTATTTCCTATACGGAAAGTTTTGTCATAAATTTTATTTCGCATAGAAAATTATAGTCAAAATTTTATTTCTATAAGAAAATTTTTGTGCAGTCTCTAATACGAGTGTTAACAATTTTATTTTCTAGTAAGAACATTGTTGTCAAAAATTTTAAGTTTCGATATTAAAATTTTGATCTAAATATTATTTCTATACGTAAGAATTTTGTCAAAAATTTTATTTCTATAGAAAATTGTTGTGAAACATTTGATTTTCTTATAGAAAATTTGCGTCAAACATGTTTATTTCTTTATGTTCGTATAGAAAATTTTGTGAACATATTAATTTCTAATAGAATTTTTTCCAAAATTTTATTTCTATATAAAGTTTTTGTCAAAATTTTATTTCCATAGAAAAGTTTGTCAAAAATTTTATTTCTATGAATGAAAATTTTGTCGCAAATTTTATTACTATAGAAAATTTTGTCAAAATTTTATTCTATGGAAAATTTTGTCAAGAATTTTAGGTCTGATAGAAATTTTGTCGAAAATTTGTATTTCGTTAATAACGAAAATTTTGTTAAAATTTTTGTGTGTGATGGTAAAATTTTGTCAAAAATTTATTTCTATAGAAATTTTGTTAAAATTTTTATTTCTATAAGAAGATTTTGTCAAATTTTATTTCGTATAGAAATTTGGGTCAAGAAATTTTATTTGCTATACAAAATTTTTTCATAGATTTTATTTATAAAGAAAACTTTGTCAACATTTTAATTTTTATATAAAAATTTGTCAAAATTTTTTAATTCTATAGAGACAATTGGTGTCAAAATTTTTATTTCTAATGAAATTTTGTCAAAGTTATATTTCTAAAAAAACATCTTGTGAAAATTTTATTTCTTTAGAAAAATTTGTTCATAAAAATTTTATTTCTATAGAAAAAAAAAAAGGTTTTGTTAAAATTTTTGTCGCAAATTTTATTTTATGAAAAATTTATATAACAAAATGTTATTTCAATAGAACATTTTGTCAAAATTTTATTTCGGCATATAAAATTTTGTCTAAATATTAATTTCTTGTGGGATTTTGTCAACTTTATTTTATAGAAAATTTTGTCAACAGTTTGATTTTCTATAGAAAATTTCGTCAACATGTTGATTATCTTATGTCTATAGATTATTTTTGTGAACATATAAATTTCTATAACAAAATTTTTGCAAAATTTTTATTTTCTATAGAAAAATGTTTCTAAGTGATTTCTATAGCAAAATTTTGTCAAAATGTGGATTTTCTTATACATTTTGTGAAAATTTTATGTGGCTAATAGAAAATTTTGTCAAAAAATTTTTTATTTCTATAGAAAATTTTGTCAAATTTTATTTCTATAGAAAATTTGTGTTAAATTTTTATTTCTTGATAGAAATTTTGCCAAAAAATTATATTTGTATAGAAAATTTTTTAAAATTTTATTATCTAATAGAAATTTTTATTTCGAATAGAAAACTTTTGTCAAAAATTTTAATTCTTTGTAGAAATTTGTCACAGTTTTATGTATATAGGAAAATATGTTTTTTTGTTTTTATTAATAAATAAAAAATAAAGCACACCTTAAAACTAAATACAAATTTATTTTTCTATTATCAAATTTTATAAAATTAAGTTTTCTTTTAATGTTTTATTTTTGTTACGGGCAGCACTAAATTCAATATACATTTTACCGAGGTGAACAAGCATAAGAATGAAAAAGATCAGTATTATTAAATAAATCCACCTCCAAGAACAGCTGCAGCAATGCCCAGCTACGTTATTGTGGGCCAGAAATTCAATACTGGAGCTGGAAGATCTTAGATAACCGAGCAACCATGATGCTGAGAACAATATTGCAGGTGCCAATATATGCGCTTTTCCGCAGAAGGATCCGCATGGGGTTGCATCGACGATAACGTTAAGACATTTCTTGGCCTTTTTTCGCTATTTAGGTTCCGGGGATTTCCCATAAGTTCTTTTAATGTGGCCAAAAGATTGGGATTCATTAAGATGCTGATACGCACCGGGGAGGCAAATACCTTGTTGTTTCAGGCTCGATTCACAATTAACTTTCTGATATAGAAATGGGAATACGCCAAAATTAGGTTTACCATGATAATTGAATTCAATTAGCACTGATGTAGGCCACCTATGGCTTTATCGAATAACTTGACCCTGGAATGGGCCCAAAATAACTCAGCGTTTCAATATTCACCAAATTTTCGATAGCAAGTCGATATACATGAAACTTTCTATAAAAATTCACTATTCACCAAATTTTCTTTACAAATTCGTTATTCATAAAATTTTCTATAAAAATTCAAACATTTTCTTTAAAAATTCGATATTCACCAAATTTTCTAAAACAAAAAAAAACGATTTTGATCAAATTTTCTATAAAAATTCGTTAGTCATCAAATATTTTATAAAAATTCGATATTCTTCATATTGTTTATACAAATTCAAAGATCCTCGAATTTTCTATAAAATCTCGCTATTCATCAAAATTTTCCTTCACTTTTTTTTATAAACTTCGATATTTATTAATTTTTGTATTTTTGTTTTGCCAATTATGACCTCTAGTGTATCTCCCAAAATTTCGTGCTAAAAGAAACTGGTTGATCATGTTCTACATTTTTATCAGAATCTTAAACCAATTCCCATACTATTTCAAAAATCATATAAATTCCCATAATTCCCTTTAATCATTCGCTGCCGTTATTAGATACCTGATTATATACCAGAGATTTTTAATTATAATCGAAACATCGCGTTATTGATTACTTACCTGGAAAATGCATTCATATACATGACGCGGTATTGGTATATCATGTATAATTTTTTAATAAATTGGTCTGCTGTTTGTGGTAATGGCCGATAGATTATATACATAAACCTCATGTGACCCTTTTCAGCCAATGTCAATTAAAGATGCATCCCACAATTGAAATGAGATTACTGGTGTCATGAGAACAACTCTAAGAGGTTATTCTGCTAAAACCGGCTACAACATTTAGCGTAGTAGATTGCAAGTATTCGACCGTAGTTAATACAAAAGAGAGAGATTGTAACATGCTTTCAGAAGTGTGTGCATCTCTTCTGCATTTGAGCATTCCTTTAACCAGTGGCAATGTTAACAATGACTGACCAACGATACTCAACCAACTCCATCGTACATTTTGGGTATTGGTGAAGTGGAGTCCGAACAACATTGCATTGTGGAAAAATGATTTGATAACATTTATAGCAAGCTATTATTGTTATGATGAAAAACTCTTTTAAATATTTTATTAATGTAAAGTAAACACTCTAGTTTCTTTCTCTCATTGTCTCTCATTCTATTTACACTCAGATAAATGTCTCGCTTTTGCATTGCGTGATTATAGCGTATTGACTACTGTATTTACTGACTCGTTAAAAACGTACAAACGCGAAAACACAAGTATATTCCTAAAAGATAGCAAGACACCAGTGGTTTATTTTTACTGATCGTTTTAAGATAGTTGTTATCAAAGTATTCCCGCAGTATATAATGCTCTGACAGGAAATTTCATCACTAAACTAGTTCACATTATAGCCAAATACTGATGTTAGACGAGAAAATCCTGTTGATTGAGCGCCATTTTATATAATTTTTTGATAATCACCATGCTGTTTAGAATGCGGCAGTTTTAATACCGAATGAAAAAGTATGTGACCGAGCCATAATTTTAGATACATTCCCTTACTTATGGTGCGCATACCAGAAAATGCTTAAATGATATATTTGCGATGTCCGAGATTTATTTACGCCAAAGTCACATGCAGACAAGGAATATGATCACTCCAAACACGTTCAAGAGCATAAATGCTGCCTTGTTCACTGCAAACAGACGCAACGCTTACCCTCATTTTCTAAGTGACCAATCGTCCATAAATAGTAACTGAAATATGAATCTTTAATTTAGCATAAAAACTGCCTCACAAGCTAAGACTTATTTTGAGGATTTTATCAAACATTGTTTGCCCTTGAAAATAGTTTTGGATTTTGTAAACTGTACTTTGTTTCCAATAGTGAAATTGTTTTAGTTAATATATTCGTAAAAGAGAATAGGAAAAATTCCAATTAAATTGACAGATCCGTGCTATCCTAATTTATTTTATTGATCCTAAGACCCCAAAGAAAAAATTCTTCCTGCGGGCACGAAAATTAAAACAAACAAGAATTCCCTCTTTTATTTGTTTTTTTTTGTTCGTTGAGTTCAAATTAACACTCAGATAATTAATATGAATCTTCTGAATGATTATTGTATAGATATGTTTTATTTGCATTTAAAAAATCGTGTTTTATTTTACAGTCAAAAGAATTTTTTTGTCTGAAAAATTTCTTCCTCAGAATGAGAAAACTCTTTCAGTGTAAATTTAAAGCATAAAATAAAGAGGTACACTCAAAAAAAGTTTCTTGGAATCCAAAGATTTTTGACCTTCCTTGTAAGGGATTTTGCGTAATTTCGATCCGAGCGCCAAGTGGACTTCTTAAATTAAAGATGACACATTTTTTTACGGTGACACTCCCTGGCTGTTATATAATCTCAGGATCGACTAAAAATTAAATATTGATACAGAATCTCCATTCATCGAATTTTTAGTTCTAGGTTTGCGAATATATTAATATAAGAGGCTATAAGGTGTAGCAAATACGAAGTTCCGGGAGTTTCACAATATTCCGAAAGATGTATAAGGCCAGAGTACTTCAAAGTAAAAACTATTTCTTAGATGCCCTAAAACTAAACTTTATAACACAAAGATGACAGAATTCCTGTAAAATTAACTCTTAGCCTATATTTGAAAGCATTGTTATCTTAAATTCAAACGTCAGTTGCAGTTAAACGACGCATTTCGTCATTTAAATTAAAATTGTTTTTCTTTAGTTTTTAATGAACATCCTTTGCCTTACTTAATAAAAGAATCCTACTTACTTCAACCAGAGCGGTACGCCAAAATTTAGGATTTGGCTGTCCGTAAAATTTAATGTAAAAAAAATTTTTGAAGCTGAGGGATTATAAACTTTCTTGTTAATTGGAAATGTCATTATTTTAAAGAACTTTTCACATTAGCGCCAACTAAGAGCGTTAAATTTTGTAAGTCCCTAAAATTTAAGTTGCATACTCTTCCCGTATATCAAGGTCAATATTTTTTCAGGCCTGTACTAACACAATGCCCCTTACTTTTAAAAGAAATCGTATCTTTGACCTCGCCTATCAATACCAAAACTGGCCTTTAAGGGAAGGTCAAATTCGATGACTTCACCAATCTTTCTATAAAAATTTGATATTCATCAAATCTTCTATGAAAATTCCACTCATGCTTCACTAAGTTTTGTCCGCCTAAAAATCCCGGATACTTAATCTCAAAATTTCTATAAAAAAGTCGGTTCGGTATTCCAATCAAATTTCTATAAAAGTTCATGATTCAAAAATTTTCGACAAACAAATTTCGATATTCAACAATATTTTCTATAAAAAATTCGATTCTTCTCATCATTTTTCGTATACAAACTTCTGCGGTATGCTTTACCTAATTTTCTTTACAACTTGTCAATATCGCACACATGTTTTCCACAAAGAAATCGAATATTCAAGTCAATATTTTCCCAGTTAAAATTCGATATTTCAGAGAACTTTCTCTATTATCGAATTCCTACTTTCATTCTCCTAACCCAATTTTCTAGTAAAAATTCCGTTCATTCGCTTCACAATATCCAATAAAAATTCTTTCATCCAAATCTTCTACTACAAAATTCCCAGTTGTCTACCATAAGCTTTCTTCCCTCTTAAAAAAATGCCCGTATTATTAATCAAAGATGTCTATCCATAAAACTTCCGGTATTCAGATGCACGAATTTTTTTTATAAAAAGGTCGACTACTTCATAAAAATTTTCGAAAACAGATATCAAACTTCGTATTAATTCGATTTGGTCGGGTCAATTTTCTATAATAAACGATTGTTCACTATTTTTACCAGGAATTTCTGTCTCATCTCGTTATAGAAATGTCATATTCACGCAAGTGTTTCCGACAAAGAAATCTGATTATTCAGCAATTCTTCATTACAAATTCGGCGAGTATCATGAAAAGTTTTTATTAAATTTTTGATTTCTTAAACATTAATTCTATACAACAATGTATCTTCAACCAAATTTTTATAAGAAATTTTGATACTTCAATCAAAGTCTTCTATAAAAAGTTCCTACTGTTCATAAGGTTGTCCCCATGAAAAAATCGCTCGATTAATGCATGACATTTATCGAAAAATCTAAATATCCGGTTTCTATCAAAGTTTTCTATATAAAAGGTAGATATTCATAAAATGTATCGAGCAAAAAATTCGATATTCAAACAAATTTTCTATTTAATAAATGCATTTTTCATATTTTCTAGATAAAAACTTCTATTTTACCATAATCTCTTTAAAAACTTCAATACTCATTCAAGATTCTTCCACCATAAGAAATCAGATATTGCAGCAGATTTTCCATTAAAAATCAGAACTATTCAGAATAATTTCTATTAAATTTTTGATTTTCTGTAAAATTTATCTATAAAAAAATCGTTCACCAAATTTTCTATAAAAAATTTGCATATTCATTCAAATCTTCTAAAAAATTCATGTTCATAAGTTTTTCCCCTAAAAATCGATATTAATCAGAAACTTTCTAATAAAAAGCAAAG
>PGFW01029488.1:1399-13523 GCA_003123925.1 Haematobia irritans | reverse complement strand
TGGATTTTTTTCGATATAGATGGTACTTGCACATGCCTGAAGAAAACATTTTTACGGCCATTTTCATGTAGCTTCATTAGGCTTTAACTGCCAGTTAACAGAAATAAATATTTTCTCCGGTTAACTTTAACTGACAATTTTTCAGCAGTTAAGTTTCTGATGGCATATGGCAATAAAAAGTTCGTTAGCTAACGTCGCACTAACGGAGCTTCATGAAAATCGGGGTTAATGTAATAACCCTTAAAACTTAAAACACATAGAAATCAGCTGTTTTCATTCGGCTATGAAAACTGTTATACTCGGCCTGTTTTTTACTACAGGTTAGGGAACTTCATGGTATGGTGGAATTTATTGTGAATGAATTTATACAAATAATTGTGAATGATTTGCCTATTATTTGGGCATACCTTGAAAATAAAAAAAGTTCACTTGCAATCGGAGATTATCTTTAAATAGCTGATATTGGTGTTGCCATTTTTTGTAACTACTTTTGGAAAAATCTTTTTTTTTTTTTTGTTAAGGCAGATTTATTACATTGAAAATAAAAAAGTTCATCTGCAATCGGAGATTATTTTTAAAGAGCTGATATTGGTGTTGCCATTTTTGTAACTACTTTTGGAAAAATCATTTTTTTTTTGTTAAGGCAGATTTATCACAGCTAGTTTCTCCATATCGAAAACGAACCTTCCGTTAGGTTAGGTTTTAATCCTAACCTAAAATTTCAGTACTGCACACAAAAAAAAAATCACTAAAATTTTTCCAATTAAAATTTTAATTGAGTTTTAAAAAAATTTTAATTAAACATTTAATTGATTCAACAAATTTTTTAATTGAAACAAAAATCAATCACAAAAATAATAGTATCAATTAATTTTTTAATTGGATCAATTAACTTTTTAATTGACCTTCAATTAATTTTTTAATTGATACTATCATTTCTGTGATTGAAGACATTTCAATTAAAAAATTAATTGGATCAATTAATTTCGTGATTGAATCAAAAAATAAGGATTTCATTAAATATTATTTATAGATATTTGTATGATATTTTAGAAACAATTTTAAATATTTTTCTACACTAGAAAAATATTTTCTTAACCCTAGAACATTCAAATTTACATATTGACAATAAAGTTCTTATTAATAAGAAGTTCAAAAACAAATTGAATTTTTGTCCGATAGTATCACATTTTTTTCTTTATTTCCGAATATCGGAACATGGGTGATAAACTTCAACATTTGCAATACAGTTCAGCTGAATAGGGCTGAAGTCAGAGAGTATCTTAATTTTTTCTTTAAGAAAAAGAAATTCCTGCAATGCCAAATATCGGAACGTGAGCGATTATAATTATTGAAAAAAAAACTTCTGGCGACTTCGAATCAAATTAAAAGTGCAACATTTTCGAAATTACTCTTAAAAATATAAATGACATTTTCCATCAACATCTTTGGATTTAATATCCCTCACAATATTATGGATTAGAAATAAGTTTAGAATGGCACTAGTATTTTGGCGAAAAGACAATGAGGGAATAGGTAGGGCAACACCAGGGCAACACCAGGGCAACATTTGTTCATTGAAATGAAATCGCTCTTAAAGGTTTATAGTAGTGTTGCTGCTATTCTTAGTGATTTAAATTCTTTCACAAATGTTCCTATGCAGATTAATGGGATTCGCTTGTCTATTGCTAGTAATATTTTCCCCATCATTCCACCATGCAAAAAAAAGTTATCATACGTAAAAAAAAAAAACTGGGACACGCTTTAACTATTATCGTATGTAAGAATAATCATAACTTTTATTAAGGTACTACTGTATACAAAATCAAATTATCATGGCAAATATATCACCAATTTTTTTTATAAATATTTATTACCATTTTTCAAAATTTTTTTATTATATATATATATGTTCATAATAAATTGCACTTATCTCTGGTACATTATTTTAACCCTTTTAAAATATTGAATAATTTTATTATTTGCAATGTTATTAAAAAATCATTATACACATTGTCATAACTTACATATGCTTTGCTAACAATTTCATGTTTTTAGTTTTTTTAATAAATACGTTTTTTTCCTATAGACTTGTTGAAAATTTAGTAAGCCTTTTTTTTTAATTTATGTTTTTTTTTTGGTAATATAAATTTTAATTCTACTTTTATCTCTATGAATTGAAATATAATGCATTGAAATACAAATAGTAAAAATCATTTTGATTTTCAATGTATTTTTTTGTTGTTTTTTAAGAGAGAAAACACTATAAAAATATGCATATTTTTTTTAAATACTAATCGATTCGTTTTTATGATATTTCTCTATATTGCCTATGTCTACTTATTTTTATATTAAGATCTTTTCACATAAATATGCAAAACACTATACACATATATATATTTTACACTGATTCATCCATTTTTTTTTTCATACAATCATACTATTATTCTTCTTTAAATAATATTATTTGCCATGGCATATCTTATATTTTGTTATGTGTCTTTTATTCTCTTCATTTCACACTTCTGTTTTAGTATTTTCCATTTTTCCTATAATTTAGCAGCTTTTTGTTAATTTTGTAATAAAAAAAAAAGATAATTTATATAGAAATTTAAAAATTTGTTATATGTGAATTTTTATGGAGTTATGTGTAAAATTTGCAAATTATATTTCTAGTACAAAATGTTTCAAATTAAATATTAAATAGGCAAACATAAGTAATGGTATTTTCAGAAGATAACTATTTTGCTTAGTATTTGGAGATTTATAATTATAATTAGGTGAATTTTAAAAATATTACACGAAAATGAAGAGGTAATCAACCAAATCGGAAATAAAATGGACACATATGTAATTCTGGTAAAAAAAAAAAAAAACAAAAAATACGTTTATATTTTTTAAGTGAACAAATATATCCCTATACAACACTTAAAAATATTAATTGCTTCGATTGCTGCAATGTCTGTTCATTTTTCCGTGCGAAAATTTCGCAGTTGCATCGCTATATTTTTCGAAAAAGCTGAAAACCAAGATTTCGCAATTATTTCGTCTTATTAGGCTTATTGTAAAACTATCATCTTCAAAGGCAACCTCATTAGCTGAAGTTGCCATATTTTGTTTTAATTTTTCAAAAAAAAAATAATAAATAATGGAAAATACAATTTTTAAGAAAGTACAAAAAAGGTATGTTTTTAGGCGGAAATGTACTTTTCACTAAATTTCAACAAAAATTCCATTGGAAGATAATTGTCGTAGCTCCTTTAGACTGAATTTTAAAGAAAATAAAATTTTGTTTGTCAACTCTTCAATTTTAAATAACTTTTTTAATTTTCTATCCGCTTACAAAGATTACCGTAGTATTGTAATCACGGCTGGTAAAATTCTACAAAAATTTTAGTTTTTTTACTGTTTGGTAGATTGGTAGAAATTCATGGTACTTCATAAATTTTGTATATGATAAATAAGAAAAAATTTTGACAAAAATTTTCTATAGAAATAAAATTTGACAAAATTTTTATAGAAATAAAATTTTGACAAAATTTTCTATAGAAATAAAATTTTGACAAAATTTTCTATAGAAATAAAATTTTGACAAAATTTTCTATAGAAATAAAATTTTGACAAAATTTTCTATAAAAATTAAATATTTGACAAAATTTTCTATAGAAATAAAATTTTGACAAAATTTTCTATAAAAATAGAATTTTGACAAAATTTTCTATAGAAATAAAATTTTTCACAAATTTCTATTAGAAATAAAATATTTGACAAAATTTTCTATAGATATAAATTTTGACAAAATTTTCTATAGGAAATAAAACGGTTGACAAAATTTTCTATAGAAATAAAATGTTGACAAAACTTCTATAGAAAATAAAAACGTTGACAAAATTTTCTATAGAAATAAAATGTTGACAAAATTTTATATAGAAATAAAATTTTGACAAAATTTTATATAGAAATAAAATTTTGACAAAATTTTCTATAGAAATAAAATTTGAAAAAATTCCCAAATATACAAATTCCGACAAAATTTTCTATAGAAATAATATTTTTGACAAAGTTTCTATAGAAATTAAAATTTTGACAGAATTTTTTAAGAATAAAATTTGACAAATCTCTCTCTTTGTTCAAAACATAATTTCTAAAGAAAATGGTGGGGATGGTGGGGATTAAATTGATGGAACAAGTAGCAGAGTCTATAGAGAAAGGCTGTTAAGTGTTCTACAAAAACATTGAAATTATAACAAAATATTTTTACTAAATTAATAATAAACTAATTTTTCTTAAAAAAATGTCAGTCAACTGGAATTTTTTTCGACATAGACGGTACTTGCACATGCCTGAAGAAAACATTTTAATGACCGATTACTTATGCTTCTATTTAAATAAAAACATTTTGACTAGAAATATAATTTTGCAAATCACAAACTCCAAAAAATTTCACAAATAACAATTTTTAAATTTCTATATAAATTATCTTTTTTTTTTATTACAAAATTAACAAAAAGCTGCTAAATTATAGGAAAAATGGAAAATACTAAAACAGAAGTGTGAAATGAAGAGAATAAAAGACACATAACAAAATATAAGATATGCCATGGCAAATCAATATTATTAAAGAAGAATATAGTATGATTGTATGAAAAAACAAAATGGATGAATCAGTGTAAAATATATATATGTGTATAGTGTTTGCATATTTATGTGAAAAGATCTTAATATAAAAATAAGTAGACATAGGCAATATAGAGAAATATCATAAAAACGAATCGATTAGTATTTAAAAAAAAATATGCATATTTTTATAGTGTTTTCTCTTAAAAAACAACAAAAAAATACATTGAAAACAAATGCTTTTACTATTTGTATTTCAATGCATTATATTTCAATTCATAGAGATAAAGTAGAATTAAAATTTATATTACCAAAAAAAAACATAAATTAAAAAAAAAGGCTTACTAAATTTTCAACAAGTCTATAGGAAAAAAACGTATTTATTAAAAAAACTAAAAACATGAAAATTGTTAGCAAGCATATGTAAGTTATGACAATGTGTATAAGTGATTTTTTAATAACATTGCAAATAATAAAATTATTCAATATTTTAAAAGGGTTAAAAAATGTACCAGAGATAAGTGCAATTTATTATTGACAATATATATCATATAATAATAAAAAAATTTTGAAAAATGGTAATAAATATTTATAAAAAAAAATTGGTGATATATTTGCCATGATAATTGATTTTTGTAATATACAGTAGTACCTTAATAAAAAGTTATGATTATTCTTACATACGATAATAGTTAAAGCGTGTCCCAGTTTTTTTTTTGTTATGTAAACTTTTTTTTGACATGGTGTGAATGATGGGGAAAATATTACTAGCAATAGACAAGCGAATCCCATTAATTCTGCTATAGGAACATTTGTAGAAATTTAAATCACTAAGAATTAGCAGCCACTACTATCCTTTATAGACCTTTGAAAAATGTGTTGCCCTGTGTTTGTCCCTACCTATTCGCTCATTGTCTTTTCGCCAAATACTAGTTGTATTTTAACGCTTATGTTTAATCCATACATATTGTGAGGGATATTAAATCCAAAGATGTTGATGGAAATGTCATTTATATTTTTAAGAGTAATTTCGAAAAATGTTGCACTTTTAATTTGATTCGAATCGCCAGAATTTATTTTATCAATAATTATTTCGCAGTTCCGATAGCTCGCAGAAGTTTTTTTTTCAAATATAACGAAAAATTAGAATCTCTACTGGACTTCAGCCCTATTCAGCTGAACTGTATTGCAAATGTTGAAGTTTATCACCCTGTTCCGATATTCGGAAATAAAGAAAAAAAATGTGATACTATCTGGACAAAAATTCAATTTGTTTTTTGAACTTCTTATTAATAAGAACTTTATTGTCAATATGTAAATTTGAATGTTCTAGGTTAAGAAAATATTTTTCTAGTGTAGAAAAATATTTAAAATTGTTTCTAAAATATGCAACCAAATATCATAATATTATAAACTATTTATTCATTAATGGTGATTTAACATCCGGTGAAAGTAAAAATTACACATTATGTCACAAAGAATTTTTTCTTATTCAATCACGAAATTAATTGATCCAATTAATTTTTAATTGAAATGTCTCTCAATCACAGAAATGATAGTATCATTAAAAAATTAATTGAAGAGTCAATTAAAAAGTTAATTGATCCAATTAAAAAAATTAATTGATACTATTATTTTTGTGATTGATTTTTGTTAATTAATTTGTTAATCAATTAAAATTTTTAGTTTATCAAATTAAAGTATTTTTTAAACTCAATATAAAATTTTAATTGGAAAAATATTTAGTGATTTTTTTGTGTGCAGTACTGAAAATTTTAGGTTAGGATTAAAAACCTAACCTAACGGAAGGTTCGTTTTCGATATGGAGAAACTAGCTGTGATAAATCTGCCTTACAAAAAAAAAAGAGTGATTTTCCAAAAAAGTAGTTACAAAAATGGCAACACCATATCAGCTTTTAGAAATAATCTCCGATGCAGAGTGAACCTTTTTTATTTTCAATGTAATAAATCTGCTTAACGCAAAAAAAAAAAAGATTTTTCCAAAAGTAGTTACAAAAAATGGCAACACCAATATCAGCTACTTAAAGATAATCTCCGATTGAGGTGAACTTTTTTTATTTCAAGGTGCCCAAATATAGGCAATCATTCACAATTATTTGTAATAAATTCATTCACAATAAATTCCACCATACCATGAATCCCTAACCTGTAGTAAAAAACAGGACAGTCGATATAACAGTTTTCATAGCCAATGAAAACAGCTGATTTCTATTGTTTTAAGTTTTAAGGGTTATTACATTAACCCCAGTTTTCATGAGCTCCGTTAGTGCGACGTTAGCTAACGATTTAACTGTATACTTATTGTCATTGCAAAGCATAGCCAGTCAAGAAACTTAAACTGCTGAAATTGTCAGTTAAAGTTAACCGGAGAAAAATTTAATTTATTCTGTTAACTGGCAGTTAAAGCCTAATGAAGCTACATGAAAATGGCCGTAAAAATGTTTTCTTCAGGCATGTGCAAGTACCATCTATATCGAAAAAAATTCCAGTTGACTTACATTTTTTTAAGAAAAATTAGTTTATTATTAATTTAGAAAAAATATTTTGTTATAATTTCAATGTTTTTGTAGAACAGTAGTTATAAAGGCTGTTTTATCTATTAGACTCTGCTACTTGTTCCATCAATTTATCCCACCATCCCCACCATTTTTTAGAAATTATGTTTTGTGTTCTGTCCCATAACTTAATTTTGATAATTTTTCAACAATTCATTTCATTTTATTAAGGTTATACTGTATATAATTAAATTTTTATGCTAGATTCTAGATACTGTTATAATATATAAGCAAAAAATATATCATAAACAGCTGTTAGGCCAAATCATTGTTATCCGAAATGAGAAAACACAATTCAATTTGTTTTCTTTTCTTTTTTCCTTTTGTTTTTATAGCGGAGGTCTTGGATTTTGAGGGGGGTTTTTTTGGAAAAAAATTTTTTTTTGTTATATAACTATTTGAGGGTTGAGAATTTGTCTTTAATGCATTTGATGCATTATATTTAAATCTTAAAAAAATTATATATAAAAAACCGTCTTCATTTTTGGTTGATTGATTTTTTCGTATATATATATTTTGGATAAATACAAAAAAAAACAACAAAATTATTGTTGTTTATATTACAGTAGTAGGGTGCGATTTTTTTTTATATATAGGAAAGGGCTGAAAGATTTTTGAAAAAGGTTTTTTTACTTAAAAAAACTAACACTAATAATTATGTGATTGATAATTTATTAATGAAACACAAATAAACAACTTGAAGAAAAACAAAAGAATAAATTATATAAAAATAAAAAGAAAAATGTTATTTAAATTACTAAATCGATTCTTTATTTATTGATCTTTGTAATCTATTTTTTTTTTGATAAATTTTACATAAATAGAAGATTGAAAATAGAAAAACGAAGAAATTAGAAACACAACATACATTCACACGACACTCATAAACAAGCTTTCATATTAAAAAAAAAACAGATTCCCATATAAATTTAATTAAAAAAATTGAATTATTATTGTTATTACTTTTGTTTTTATAGAATTTCATATTAGAAAAATTTACTGGTTAATACAATACGATAACCAGAAAAACAATATATATATATTTATTTTATGTCTGCAAATGTATGTAGTATTTTTATGGATATATATAGGTTTAAAAACAACAATAATAGGATAGTAAAGAATCACAAAATGTTAAATGAAATAAAAAAAAAAACATAACATGCACTCATGAGGTTTCGTTAGATTTTTCAAAAAACATTATTTAATTGAATCCCTATTTATTACATCCTCGTAGCTTTAAAAATGTATTTCTTTAAAAACATTTACTTCATCTTGTTTAAAAAAAATTAGAAACGGCATTTTAACTTTAAATTCAATCTTTCTTTAATTTTTTACTTTAATAAAAATTACAAAAAACAAAAACAAAAACTCAAGAAATTATTCAAAAAATTCTTAAAATTTAAATTATTAAAGAAATTATGTTAAAATGAATTATAAATGAAAAATCTAACAAAACAATTTTATTTATTGATTTGTTAGATATTATATTGTTGTTACAAAATCAATAAAAAAATAGGCATGATAAAATTATATTTAAAAATTATTATTGTTTTTGTTTTTTTAACAATAGATTTCGCCTCATTTTTTTGTATTTTGGAAATTGTTTTTAAAAAATCATAATGAATCAACTAAAAATTAAAGCTTAAAACAAAATAATTTTTACTAGATAATATTTTTAACAATTACATGGTAAAAGTTTTTACAAAAAGAAAGTTCTTATAGTTTTAATTAAAACAACAAAAATGAAATTAAAAGAAATATTAATTTACGAAACTTATAAAACGGATATTTATGAATTTAATGGTAAAGAATTGTAGAAATGTATGTCTTAGTATAGTAAGTGGTAGAGTTAAAGAAAATTGATAAATTAGGAAATTTTATTTAAAAACCCAAAAAAAAAAGAAAAATTACATATTAAATAAATATATATGAAACGTGCTATAAGTCCTAATATTGAAGGGAATGCTTTTTTATATATTTTGTGGTAATTCTAAACGAATTTTCAAAATATTGTCCCAACATTTTTTTTATTAAATAAACGTTTTTTTTTGTCGATTTTAAAACAAAAAATTTTAAAGTTCAACAAAAAAAACTAGGATCTTTATTGAAAACAATAGATCAATTGTTAAGGAAAATTTCTTTGAATTAAAACGTCTATAGCATGTATTACAATACAACTCTGTATATTAGAAGTGCTATTGTGAATGACTACATATATAAACAAACAATATTTAATTGAAAAAAAGAGTTTTCTTTTCTAAAGGTTAAGGACGATGTTCAAATTTTAGAAAACGATATTTTTATCATTTTTATATTTTTATACATTCAAACGCATGAATGGAAATGTTTTAAAGCATTGATTGCGTAAAATTGTGTCTTATGAAATTGATTCAAAAATGTATCCGTGGAAAAATAGCTCAAAAGCCGAACGTTATTACGTACTTGTATTTTCAGTTTAAACTTCTTTAATATTAAATAAATTAATAAGGTTTATTACAAGGAAATATTTAATTCAATGTAGGATAACATACTCGGAAAGTGTTGTACTATGCAAAAAGTGTGGTGTGGTTTTTAATTTAAAAAATAATATTGAAATTAATATTTCTGAAATAGAGAAACAATCTTGAATTTTATTTTGAAGATTAATGATGTCTTTGATTCGAAGTGTATTTCACTAATTGTATTCCTGAATCACTTTTTAATATAATTCACAATAAAATGAAAATTTCTATACACACCGAAAGAAGAGTTTTCTTTTCTAAGGAATGAAATTTCCGACAAACAAAGTTTTCTTTTAAAGCTAAAAAATTTTCTTTAAAAGCAATAAGAATTGGTTTGTTTGTCACAGATTCGGGATTTATTTGCTTTTACAGAAACTAATTTACCTTAAAAGGAAATTGTCGTTTGTCTAAAATTTCGTTCCGGAGGAAGTATTTTTTCCTCTGGGTGCATGATTCTATTATAAATACAGCGAAATTTGTAATTTGCGAAATTCAAAAAATAGAATTAAATTATATTTGGATCGAAGGTGCAATCATTAGAAACTATATTAGAAGAAAGAACTTTAAAATTGTGGCAACCAAAGAACAACTAACTTCTTCCGTAACGAAATTTTAGACAAATGAAATTCCGCCTTTAATGTAAAGTATTTTGTTAAGATGTCAAAATGAAAACTCGCAACCACTAGTATTCTAGAAAGAAAAATAAAATTGTGCAAACCAAAGAAAACTAACTTCTTCCGTAACGAAATTGTTAGACAAATGAAATTCTCCACCTTTTAAGTCTAAAGTAAGTTTTGCCTTTAATAGCTAAATAAACCCGAATTTTTGACAAACGATTCAACGGTTGTCTCTTATATTTTTTAATTGCTGTTAAAGAAATATTTTTAGCGTTAAAAAATAATTTTCTTTGTCTAAAATTTCGTTTCCACAGAAAAGAAAACTCTGCTTTCAACGTGGACTTTAACAACAAAAAATTTTATACAAAAAATATTTCTTACTTCCTTCTTTCTTTTTGCAAAACGACAACACATTGGTGTTGCTTTGTTAATGTAAGACGAGGATGAATAGATATGATAATCGTAAAGAACCCGTACTGAAAAAGTTTCCCTTTCTGAGGAATGAAATTGCAGAACAAACAAGTTTTTCTTTTGGTGCTACAAAAAAAAAAATCTTTAAAAATAAATTAAAAAATTAGAGATAATCGTTTAAACACTTATTATAACATTCAGGTTTAATTTCCGTCTAAAGAAAATATTTTATAAGGAGAAGTTATGTTAAATTTCGTTCAGAGGAAGGTAGTTTTTTTTTTGGTGGTGTGCAAAACAACATTTTTTGACATTCTTCCATATTGGACGTATCGCGAAAAAATATTCTAATATTCAATTTATCTTTATTTATATATGATTTACCATCAAATGTTTGAATTTTCATTAAAAATCAATTAGTGAAGAAAGCTTTAA
This sequence comes from Haematobia irritans, assembly GCA_003123925.1. Taxonomy (NCBI): domain Eukaryota; kingdom Metazoa; phylum Arthropoda; class Insecta; order Diptera; family Muscidae; genus Haematobia; species Haematobia irritans. Next base: position 2,366 of record PGFW01029488.1, on the reverse strand, counting down.
AATCGTATCGAAATAAAAAATATACAAATATAGGCAATTAATGACAAAGGATTTGTAATAAATTAAAAACAAGAATCGTATACAATAAATAATATTCTATAGAAGAACGAGACGAAAATTTTGTAAATTAAAATTAAACAGGTGAGTATTTTGAATCGAAAAAAAATTATATATATTTTAAAGGAAAATTTCTTGTTATATTTGTCTTCATAGTTTTGAGAAATTTTAATTGTTTTTTAACCTGTTTTAAATTTGCCTGTTTAAAATTTATATAAATATGCACATTTAATGAAAATCGATTTGTAAAAAACATGAGACGAGAATTTTGTAAATAAACAGGTGAATATTTTATACTCGGAAAAAACATTAAAGACCGGAAATATATATTAAGATTAAAAACAAAGAGGAATATTCTTGTTATATTTGCTTCATCATTTTAAATCATTTGATAAGAAAATTTTCATTAATTTCTTATTCATAAGAATCAATATAGATGAAAATACAGCTTTTAAAATCATACCGAGATAGAAAAGATATAACGAAAATGAGCAATTAATGAGAACGATTTGAAAAAAAAAACTAAAAAAAATGAATCGATATAGAACTAAATAATATTCCATAAGTGTATGTCGATTAATTAAGCGATAGAATTCGAGAAGAGAGAATTTTGATCGAATTAAAATTTAAACAGAGGGTGAGTATTTTGAATCGAGAAAAAAATACTATTTTTTTTTTAATGGGAAAAATTTCGTGTATAATTGTTTCATAGTCTTTGAGAAATTTTCCCAAGTTTTTGTATTCAAGTTAAAAAGTGCCTGCTTTAAAAATTTATTGCATAAGATATCACGGCATCTTAATTAGAGATCGACTTTTTGAACATAAAAAACATCAATGTTGACCGAGCAAAATTTTTTTATTAGTATATAAAAACAGGTGAATATTTTTAAACCGGAAAAAACTATCTAAG
>PGFW01029483.1:9196-19429 GCA_003123925.1 Haematobia irritans | reverse complement strand
ACAGATGAGCAGATACAGCGACTTTGGGCTTAAAAAAATAAGAAAACTATTGCTTGAGTCTTCCATTTATGAAAGCCCCATTTGGGAAATGGCAAAAAATAAAGGTTTTTTGCGCTCCCCTCTTGGGTTTAGTCCGCAGCAGATGTTTTAACCTCCCAAAAAAACTGGTTTTTTTCGATTGGCAATTTTTGTTTGTCAATTCTTTTAGTAATTGACTTGTGTACTTAAGAACTAAGTGACGTGAAAGCGAGGAGAACGAAAAATTATGATTATAAAGAAGTGAATGCAATGCACATAAATATTTAAAAGTAAAAATAAAGTTTTATTTTTTTTAAATAAATTTAATAAATATATTTTCCATTTAATTCGTTCCTCAGCTTTAAAGGAGTGCTTGAGTTGAGTGTCCCCCCATTGATTTAATAAAATAGAATAATAACAAATATATTTAAAAATATATGACGCTATTCTTATTTTATGGAATTAAGCGACATTGATTTATTAAAAAAGTGCAAATTACACTAAAATAAGCGCCAGAATAAAAATAATTTTTATTCATAACGGTTGGGATTAAATTAAGAACCAGATCGTTCTTGAAACAAGCACATTATATTCAAGATAAAAAAATATTGGCTCCAAGGGCCTGTATTCCGCTTATAAAAAAGTTTCTTTTGCTTACGCTAAAGTTTAAATGTGGATTTGAATCAAGTCCCGATTGGGCTTTCATTCACGTGGCTTGAATAAGCAACTTCCCGTACTTAAAGGAAGCACAAAGCACGAATTGAAAAAATTCTAAAATTAGAAATCCTGTACTAATATTTTCGGGATTTTAAATTAAGAATTTTTCTTCTTGGATTTATAAAATTCGTATTTTACCGTACTTTTGACACCGCTGCGGCTTTAAATCAAGTAAGACTTTTTCTCCATATTTTTTTGGGTGTGTTTCTTCCTGGGGATCTAAGCAAAAATGGTAGATTGGTAGGATTCATTGATGTTTTGGTAGATTTATTCCTCTTAACAAGAGGTACGACACAAATTTCCTCTCAACAAGAGGTTTTCACAACTTTCTATTTGAAATAAAATTTTCAGGCAAAATTTTTTCTATAGAAATAAAATTTTGAAATTCAAGAATACTTTGACTATTTCTATAAAATAAAATTTGGAAAGTTTTTCTATAGAAATGAAAATTTGAAACGTTTTCTAATAAAATAAAATTTTACAACAACATTTCTATTAGAAATAAAAGTTTTACAAACTTTTTATAGAAATTAAATATGACAAAATTTTCTGATAGAAATAAAATTGTTGAAGAAAATTTTCTATAGAAATAATTTGTCTTAAAAAGTTTTCTATAAAAGAAATATAATTTTTGGACAAAATTTTCTAATAGAAATTAAAATTTGACCAAAATTTTCTTAGAATGAAATTTTGAACAAATTTTGCTTTAGAAATAAATTTTGACAAATTTTTCTATATGAAATAATATTTTTGGACAAAATTTTTCATATAAAATAAAATTTTGACAAAATTTCTCATTATAAAATAAAAATTTTTGACAAAATTTTCTATAGAAAATGAAATTTTTGAACAAAATATTTTCTAAATAGAAATAAAATTTTGACAACATTATTGCTAATAGAAATAAATTTTGACAAAATTATTCTATAAAAATAAAGTTTGACAAAAATATTTCTATAGAAATTCAAATTTTGAAAAATGATTCTATATGAAATGAAAATTTTGACAAAATTTTTCTATAGAAATAAAATTTTTGACACATTTTCTATAGAATAAACTATTGACAACCATTTTCTATAGAAATAAAATTTTGACAACAATTTTCTATAGAAATAAATTTTGACAAAAATTTTTCTATAGAAATAAACATTTCTGACAAATTTTTCTATAGAATAATATTTTGAAAAATTTTCTAAGAAATAAAATTTGACAAAATTTTCTATAGAATGAATTTTGAAGGAGGACAATTTTCTATAGAAATAAAATTTATGACAACATTTTTTCTATAGAAGTAAAATGTCGACGAAAAAATTATTGCTATAGAAATAAAAATTTCGAGGACAAAAATTTTTATCAGAAGTTAAAAGCTCTTAAAAAATTTGTTCTATATAAATAACCTATTGACAAAATTTTCGTAGAAATCACCAATTTTGACAACATTTTCTTTTAGAAAAATAAAATTTTGACAAAAATTTTGTAAGAAATAAATTTGACAACATTTCCGATAGATAAAATTTTGACAACATTTTCTATAGAAGCAAAATTTTGAGAAATTTTCTATAGAATAAAATTTGGACAAATTTTCTATAGAAATAACAATTTGGACAAAGTTTTTCTATAGAAATAATTTTGACAAAATTTCTCTATGAAAATATAATTTCGACAACATTTTCTATAGAAATAAATTTCGAGCAAAATTTTCTAATAGAAATAAAATTTTGACGAAAATTTTCTATAGACAAGAAAACTTTAACAAAATTTTCTTATATAAATATTAAATTTGTAACATAATTTTCTCAGAAATTAGAAATTTTGACAACATTTTCTATAGAAATAAAATCATTGACACATTTTGCTATAGAAATAAAAACTTTGACAACATTTTTATAGAAAATAATAATTTTGACAAAATGTTCTATAGAAATAAAATTATTGTAAAAAATAAAAATTTTGACAAATTTTCGATAGATTTAAATTTTGACAATAATTTTTCTATGGAAAGTAAATTTTTGACAAAATTTTCTATAGAAAGTAAAATCTTGACAAAATCTTCTATAGAAATAAAAATTTTGACAAAATTTTTCTATAGAAAATAAATTTTTGACAAATTTTCATATAGAAATAATTTTTGACAAAACTTTCTCTAGAAATAAAATTTTTGACAAAATCTTTCCATAGAAATAAAATTTGGACAACATTTTCTATACGAAATAAATTTTTAGAAAATATTTCTAATAGAAATTAAAATATTGACAAAATTTTTTTCTATAGAAATAAAATATCGACAAAAATTTCAATAGAAATAAAATTTTGACAAAATTTTCTGTAGAAATATAAAATATTGACCAAGATTTTCTATTAGAAATAGAATTTTGCAATTAAGGATTTTTTTGTTTTGGTAGTTTTTTGGTAAAGTTTTTTGCTCAAATTTTGGTTATATCTTTTTTGGATCGAGTGGCAACCGGTGGTCTAGACAGCTCCGAGATTTATTGAATTTGAATTCAAATTCAAAATTTTAATTTTTTTAAAAATTTAAATTGAAAATTTTGTTTTATATGCCTGTAGGCTTTTATATAATTCTAATATATCGATTTTCCGATTTAACATCCTTCGAGGGCAGAAGATATGCGTAAAATTGCACGACTAGAAGTAAAATTTTGACCGTTTACAATCTCGTGCTCATTTGAAAAATGGGGCGTAAATAATTCTATTAGAATTTCGATTTAAAACATAGCATTGTTCCATTAGAAATTTCTGGCACCTTAGAACAGATTTTTAAGATTCGCTTTAAACTCGAAACAAAACTGTGGCGTACCTACTGAAAGAGTATCTACCCATCAAATCACTGAATTCGACTTATATTTTGCAAGTAAAAGATAGGATGCAAATTTTTGGGAAAGGCAAGTTTTTTATTCGCCCAGGCCGAATGGACGCCTACAGCATTGATAGCAGACAAATTTGTTATCTGTTTATTATTACACAGGAGTTTATTGCTCGCAGGGCGTTTATAAAAATAGAAAATAACTCCACTCAGTAATATAAGAATTAATGGAATTCCTTTGTCCTATCATCAATCAGCTCAAAGATTAGAGGCTTTTAGCTGCTAGTTGAGCTCATATTTTCAATTAGTATTTAAACATTTTATCCCGGTGGTGATGAACTGTATTTCCATTCCCATTTGCAGTGTTGACACTTGTTTTTCCGCCTTGTACAAATGCTTTAACAACTTAACTGATTCCCCTAACACAACGCACAATGGAGGGCATGGGGGAAATATCATCAGTTTTCCCGTTAGATGCCAATATAGTGAAATTGAATTTTTAACAGCTTTTGTAATTTAATTTTATTTAAACCAAAGTTTCATAACCTAGAGTTACGGATATCGCAAAACACACTATCGTAGCACGTGTAATGTGTGTGTGGGAAATTTGTCTCGTCGCTGCATCCAAGTATCACTCCAATAATCTAACAATCTTTTACCAATGTGGTGGGCTTGTTTGTGTGAATCCTCGAAAAGAAGGGGTGGTGGGGGTAGAATGAATGGGGGGAGAAGTATTAAGTAAATAAACAATTGCCAAGTGGAACTTTAACTACTTCCACTGATTTGTTCAGTTCGTTTGTTCTTTCATTGGTTGGTTCGTTTGTTTATTCAATTCAATGTTAAAATTTTAACTAAAACCACTCATTCGTTTTAGGTTTTTTGTTTCTCCATGCCACGAGCACACAAAAGTTTGTCCTCGCAAAATGCAACTTTCCATGCAACCGATTGAATGTACATTTCTTCGGGATGTGTGATTTTGTGATGGGCTATCGGAGTTCTGGCGAACGAAGTCTTGATGGGCTCCATTCATTCAATTCCAATGAATGAAGAGCGAACTTTGAAATTCAATCAAATCAAATTAACACTTAAAAGTCCACATAGACACACTAACATCACATACCGCACCCATACAAAGAGATGAACACTTACACAGATATAATACGTATGTGTTACACCAATACGCTCATGATTCGACGCATAATGAAAAATTAGGAAAGTTTCTTTGTGGCAAAAAAGCAAATTAATTTTTGGTTAAAACAAACAGCCTCAACCGCACGATACGCCTTTGCATACACGAATGCCCATTTTACACTTTGTAAGCACTCACAAAAAAAGTTTTATTGGTCAAAGATTTTTGACGGCTTCCCTTAACGAATTTTTGGTATTGCCTGTCCGAGCCAAAGAATGTTTTTCTTGAATTTAAAAAAACTTTAAACCAAAGAGCGCTAAATGCTCAAATAAGTCTTAGCCTATAGTTGATGTCGTTTTTATCTTAACCTAAAGTTTCAATTTTATTTCCCTTAATTTAAGGACAATTTCTTTAAATCAAAAATATGTTTTCTTTTACTTTAAGGAAATTAGCCTGCAGTTCAAAGACATGTGACTTTAACGAGGGCACGCAATTTACAAAATTTGCGTTCCTAAATTCTATGAAAAAAAATTTGAAACCAAGATTAAAAACTTGAATTTTAAATTAAAAATTTCAGTATTTTAATGGAATTTGTCCTTAAAATTTGTAATTTTCGCATCCTAACATTTTAGGTTGCGTAATCTTTAATATCACGTAAATATTTGTTTTTTCAGTGTATTATGTTGAGTTTAGGCAAATGACAATCGTTTGGAACATCCTAAGGGGTATGGATTTGTATGCAATAACTGAGAAATGTTTGTGGTTTGAAAGGGACATAGTAGGACATATAGGAATAATTTAAATTCGATTGATTTGCTACAAAGAACATGTAAAGATGGCTGTTATGTAATGGCAACATTAGTATAAACGTCAAAATATTTATTTCTATAGAATTTTTTCTCAAATTGAAAATTCTATTGAAAATTTTTCTCACAATTTTATTTCTATAGAAATTTTTGTGAAAAATTCATTATCTATTAGAAAATTGTATTTCTAAAAAAAAAAATTTGTCAAAATTTTATTTCTATAAAACATTTTTGTTAAAACTTTTATTTCTATACGAAAATTTTTGTAAAAATTTTTATTTTTATAGAAACTTTTACCACATTTCAATTTCTATAGAAAATTTTTTCAAAATTTTATTTCACAGAAATTAATGTCAAAAATTTTATTTCTTTTGAAAATTTTGTCAATTTTTTTTTTGTATAATTGAAAATTTTGTGAAATCTCTATTGAAAATTTTGTCACAATTTTATTTCTATGGAAATTTATGTCTAAATTTATTTTTTAGAAAATTTTGTCAAATTTTATTTCTGTAGAAAAGTTGTGTCGCAGATTTAATTTTATAGAAAATTTTCTTAAAGTTTTTCTATGCTATAGAATCTTGTTAATAGTTTTCTTTCTATAAAAAATTTTGTCAAATTTTTTTTTCTATAGAAAATTTTGTCAAAATTTTATTCTACAGAAAATTTTGTCAAAACTTTTATTTTCAATAGAAAAATTTGTGAAAATTTATTATCTATAGAAATATTTTACTTCTAAACAAAATTTTGTCAAAACTTTATGTCGCAAAAAAAATTTTGTTAAAATTTGTATTTCTATAGAAAATTTTATCAAACTTGTATTTTATAGAAAATTTTGTCCAAATTTTATTTCTAAGAAAATTTATTTTAATAGAAATTTTGTTAAACTTTTATTTCTATAGAAAATGTTGTAAAAATTTTATTTTTATAGAAACTTTTACCAAATTTCTTTCTGTATACGAAAAATTTTTCAAAATTTTTTTCTACAGAAATTTTGTTAAAGTTTTTTCTATAGAAAATTTTGTTAATAGTTTTCTTTCTATAAAAAATTTTGTCAAAATTTTATTCTCTATAGAAAATTTTGTCAAAATTATTATTTCTACCAGAAAATTTTGTCAAAATTTTTATTTCTATAACTGAAGATTTTGTAAAATTTTTTTTCTATTAAAATTTTGTCAGCAATTTATATCAACAGAAAATTTGTTAAAATTATATGCTATTAAAAAATTTACTTCTAAAGAAAATTTTGTCAAAATTTATTTGCGTATAGAAAATTTTTTTAAAACTTTTTGTTTCTAATAGAAAATTTTGTCAAAAACTTTTATGTCGGTCAAAAAATTTTGTAAAATTTTATTCTATAGAAAATTTTATCAAATATTGTATTTTCTAATAGAAAATTTTGTCCAAATTTTATTTCTAGCAGAAACATTTTGTTGCAAAATTTTTAGTATAAAAAATTTGTCAAAATTTTTATTTGCTAAAGAAATTTTTGTAAAAATTTTTATTTCTATAGAAAAGTTTTGTCAAAATTTTTAGTTCTATACCGAAATTTCGTTAAAATTTTAGTCAAATATAAAACAAAGATTTGTTCACAAAATATCTTATTACTGAAAGAAAATTTTGTTGAACATTTATTCTATGGGAAAATTCGTCATATTTCACTTGCTATCAAATATTTTGATTTTTATAGAAAAATTTGTCAAAATATCCAAATTGGCCGATTTGATAATTAGACTTTTTATTGTCTATAGAGAAATTTTGTTAACAAACTTTTGATTTCGTATAGAAAATTTTGTCACAACTTTTATGTCGCAAAAAAGAATTAAACAAGAATTTTGTCAAGCATTTTATTTCCTATAGAAATATTTTATGCAAATATTGTAATCTTTCTTAAAGAAAATTTGTGCAAATTTTATTTCTACAACAAAATTTTGTCAAAATTTTATTTTCATTAGAAGTTTTGTCAAAATTTTAGATCTATAGAAAATTTTGTCAAATTTTATTCATACAAAAAAATTTGTCTAAAAGTTTTATTTGCTAAGAAAATTTTGATGAAAATTTTATTTCTATCATGAAACGTTTTGTCAAATTTTCGTTGCTATAGAAAATTTGGTTAAATTTTATTCAATAATAACAGATTTGTCAAGAAAATTTTATTTCTAAAGAAAATTTTGTGAACATATTTTATTCCTATAGAAAATTTTGTCAACATTTTATTTCTATCAAAATTTTAATTTTATAGAAAAATTTGGTCAAAATATTCCCAAATTTGGCCATAACTAGACCTTATTTTATTTCTATAGAAAATTTTGGCCAAAATTTTGTTTTTCATAGAAATTTTGTCGTGAAAATTTAATTTATAAAATTTGAAATAATTTTAAAAAATTTGTAATACAAAAATAGAGTAATAATATTTCTATAGAAAAATTGTTGTTAAGAATTTTAATTTGTTATAGAAAATTTTAATTCTAAAGAACAATTTTGTTTAAATTTTATTTCATATAGAATTTGTTTAAAATTTTAATTCATAATTAAAGCAGATTTTCGAAATTTATTATTTCAAAGAAGATTTTTAGTGAAAAATTTTATTTCGCTGATAGAAATTTTGTTCAACATTTTTATTTTTATCAAAATTTTTATTTTTAATAGAAAAAAATTTGGTCAAAAATATTCCCAATATAATGAGACATAATAAAGATATATAATTAACAGATATATATAAATAAAAGATAGATAGATAGAATATAAGTCTTCTTTTAGATAGAGCTCTTCATATATAAGTAAAGGGTGATTATAGATATATAGAGGCTTGATTAAGCTTTAAAAAAAAAAAACGCTAAATTTGCAAAATCTCATCGGGTTCTTTATATTGAAACGTTAGTGGTCCATGGGAGGGATTTTTGGATGCAACACTGCCGCATCACGTTAAGGCAGCAATGGTACGCAAACACAAAAGATTTATTCACATGGTAAAAATGCGTGTTAGGGCCCCCTCTGTAGCCACTGTGTGTGGCCAATCACACCTATTACTCTCGAATCACGAATTACTCTATTCTCTCAATTTAATAAAATCAAAAATGCTTTTTCTGTCAGCTTGTAAACAAAACAATGAACGGTCTGTCAGCTGTCAAACTAGTGGTTTAGAAATGATAGCGGACCTGCAGTTGAAACAATAAACATATCAGCTACCCTTGTATATATTGCAATTCAAGAGAGAAAGAGGAAGTGTGAGAGTGTTAACAGATTTGCAAGTATGTGTAGGATAATTTAGGGCCATAAATTACATTGAGTGCAATCGAAATGGGGTTAATAGGCCTATTTTGTTTGACAAACGTCAAAATTAATAATCCATTATTCTTAAAGGAAAATATTAATCAATTGCTTTTATACCCTTCTGCTTTACTAGGACAAAGAACCTTGAGGAACGAAATCAAAATATGGTCCGTGAAATCGAATTGGCCAACAATGAATTGGCCTGTCTACGTGATGAATGTAAGGAGCATAGATTTGAAAAGGCCGCCTTGAAGGAAGAAATGGGAGCTGTAAATACGGTATGTATGACCATTGAGTGAATAAAATTAGTCAAGCATCCTTTTCGGCATCTAATTCTCTTGAATACTCGTTAACAATAAATTTCGGGAAAGTTCAAACTTCGAAATTCAATGGAAATTTTAATGTATTTTAAGTTACCTTTGAGCCACCGTGGTGCAATGGGTTGGATGCCCGCCTTGCATACACAAGGTCGTGGGTTCGATTCCTGCTTCGACTAATACCAAAAAGTTTTTCAGCGGTGGATTATGCCACCTCTGTAATGCTGGTGACATTTCTGAGTGTTTCAAAACTTCTCTAAGTGGTTTCACTGCAATGTGGAACGCCGTTCGGACTCGGCTATAGAAAGAAGGTTCCTTGTCATTGAGCTTAACATGGCATCGGGCAGCACTCAGTGATAAGATAGAAGTTCACCAATGTGGTATCACAATGGACTGAATAGTCAAAGTGAGCCTGATATATCGGGCTGCCACCTAACCTAACCTAACCTACCTTTGAATCTTCCATATTCATGTTCTCAGTTTCTTAGTATTTAAATTTCCAAAATTCTACATCTTCGTAATTTTATTCAGCTTTATTCTTCAGATTTCTTCGACCCTTTGTGATTCCCTGAATCTTCATTCTCCCTAAACCATACATGGTCCCCAAAACATTCAGGATGCTCAAAATGTTTCAGTACCCCTTGGATCTTCCAGTTCCATGAATCCTTGTGACCTCTTAACCATCAATGGTCTCTCGATATCCTTAAAAAATGTTCAGTCACGCTCCTTCCATCGTCCAGGTCCTTCTTGGAACTTTAAGGTCCCCTTTGAGAACTTTTTAGATCCCTCTTTGACGTTTCGGTTTTCCCATTGAAACTTGTCAGATCGCTCTGAACCTAACGAAATTCAGGTCTCCTGAACGTCTTGGGTCCCCGATCGTTACCGGTTACAAACATACTTTTAGATTACCCTCAATCTCCTAGTTTTTTCCAAACTTTTCAGATTGGCATTAGCTTTTAAATTTTTCCTAAAACTTAATATTGTACTGAATTTCAGGTCCACACAATTCTCAGGTTCCTCTGAAATTTTTAGATTGTTGCCAACCTTTCGAGTTTGATTTAGCTCCTGGAAACTCATAAGCTTCTGAGGTTTAGTTGACCCTTCATCCCACTTGTCCTATTCAACCGTCGAACGGAACGGACGTGTTTTTTCAAA
>PGFW01029465.1:0-11215 GCA_003123925.1 Haematobia irritans | reverse complement strand
AATCAATTAATTAGGATAATGACATACCTAATCGAGATTTCAATCGACGGAAATTTCAACACAATTGAGTCGATAATTGCATTGTATTGAGAGAAGAACATATTAATTAAATTTGCGCAATTTTTTTTTCTTGTATGAAATCAGCTATTAGAACTGTTGCAAAATCTATTTCAATAATTCTTGTTTGACTTGTGTAATTGTGCTGTTAATTGCTGTCCATTGCCATGTACAATTTGCATTTATAATTTTTGGGGTAATCCACCTTGGCTGGTATTCTTTGCAGCCGAAAAAAAAACAAACTGTCTCAAGATTTTTATCATGCTAATAATAAAAATCAAACGGCATTTTAGTGTTGTTTTTTCTCTCTCCTCCTCTTTTTCTTCTTCGTCTTCATAACCAGTTTTAATGTCAACTTTTATGAAGATTTCAAAATTAATCTATTAAAGATAGCTGTGTTACATTTGAGTTGGTCAATTCTTAGCCTTAATTACAATTGTCTTGATCTGCATTTAGCATTTCAGTTTTATAGCCAAAAAACATTAAATATTTGTGGGGGTATGTTTTGTGGTTTGGGCCGAATGGATATTTTGTTGCCTTGTTACGCTTACAACAAGGATTGCATGCAAGAATTTATTAAAATGCTATTGATTTCTAAACTGATTCGTGAGTCAAAAAAACACAACCAACCGATCATAATAAATTTACCATCAGTTTGACCGGCAATGGATAGAGAAGCAAAGCTTAAATCCAGTCTACCACAATTAAATTGCAACGAAACGTTGTAAGGCACGCCATCAATGAAAAATTATTGAAAATTAAAATGAAAACAATTCAAGTTAATATGTTGTGTTTTGTATAACCCTGCTAAACAACACTTATTTAAGTCTATTAAAGAAATCTTGTAATATAGAAAATTGAAGGAATATGTTTCTTTACCTAAAGTAACAAGGATAGCCTTCCAACTGCTAATTGGAAGGTTTGTCCTTTGGAAGTCGGTAAACCAAGACGCAATGTCTACATATAGCCAGATCCCAGAACAGAGTGAAATAGAACTTACGTGATATTCACATGAAATTTGACAAAAATTTTTTATTAGAAATAAAATTTTGTAAAATTTTCTTCATAAAATAATAAATTTTGCTATAAATAAATTTTATAAAGATTTGCTAAATTTGTATTGAAATAAAACTTTGACAAAATTTTCTATAGAAATAATATTTTGAAAAATTTTTTCTACAGAATAAATTTTGATAAAATTTTCTATAGTTAATAAAATTTTGATCAAAATTGTACTATTCGAAATAAAATTTTTTACATAAAATTTTCTATAAAACTAAATGTTGACAAAATGTTCTTATATGAAATAAAATATATGACAATTTTCTATAGAAATAAATATTTTGATAAAATTTTTAATAGAAATAAAATAAAATAAAATTTTGACTAAAATTCTCCACAGAAATTAAAAATGTGACAAAATTTTTTTTAGAAATAAATTGTGCAAATTTTTCTATAGACATAATAATTTTGAGAAAATTTTCTATTAGGAAATAAAATTTTGACAAAATTTTCTATAGATATAAGAGTTTTGCAAAATTATCTATAGAAATAAAATTTTTGACAAATTTTCTATAGAAATAAAATTTTGACAAAATTTTCTATAGAAAACTATAAATGTTGCTAAAAATTTTATCATAGAAATTAAAATTTTGAAAATTTTCTATGAATAAATTTTTCTTTACAAAATAATTTCACTATAGAATAATTAATTTTGAACAAAATTGTTGCTATGAAATAATTATTTTACAAAATTTTCTATAGGAAATAAAATGTGACAAAATTTTCTATAGATAAGATGTTGAAAATTTTTATAGAGACTACGAAATTTTGGGCAAAATTTCCTAGAGAAATAAAATGTTGACTAATTTTTTCTATAGAAAAAAAAATTTAAGAAAATTTTCCTAAAAAATATAAAATTTTGAAAAATGTTCTCTACAAGATAAAATTTTGAGAAAATTATCTATAGAAATAAAATGTTGACAAAATTTTCTTATAGAAATAAAATTTTGATAAAATTTTCTATAGAAAAAATGTTGACAAACTGTTTTATAGAATAAAATGTTTGACAAAATGTTTCTATAGAAAAAATGTTGAAAATTGTTCTATAGTACTAAATTTTGATAAAATTTTCTATAGAAATAAAAATTTAAAATGTTTATTATTAGAAAATAAAAATAAAATCGTGGACAAGAAATTTTATATAGAATAAATGTTGACTAAAATTTCTATGAGAATAAAATTTTGATAAAATTGTTTTAGAGAATAAAATTTTGAGAAAATTTTCTATTAGAAATAAAGTTTGACAAATAATTATAGTAAATAAAATTTTGAAAAAAAATTCTATAGAAATAAAACCGTTGACAAATTTTTTATAGAAATAAATTTTAAGAAAATTTTTCTATAGAAATAAATTTTGAAAATTTAATCCTATAGAAGAAATTAAAATTAACAACATATCTATATAGAGATTAAACTTAACGAAATCATTTTCTATAGAATTCTAAAATTTTAAGTAAATTTTCGTACAGAACAAAAATTTTGGGAAATTTTTATAGAAATAAAATATTTGACAAAACATGTTATAGAAATAGAAATTTTAAAAAATTTTCTGCTAGAAATAAATTTGGAGAATTTTTGCTATACGAATTAAACTTTTGAGAAAATTTTTCTATTGATAAAATTTTGGGAAATTGTTATAGAAATAAAATTTTGAGAAATTGCTCTATAGAAAAATGTTTGGCAAAATTTTCTTAGAGATAAAGATTTTGACAAAATTTTCTCAGAAATAAAATTTTGAAGCAAATTTCTCTAGAAATAAATTTTGACAGAAAATTTTCTAATATGAGATAAAATTTTGACAATTTTCTACAGAAATAAAATTTATGAAAAAATTTCTATAGAAAATAAATTTTGAAAAAATTTTCTATAGAGATAAAATTTTGACAAATTTCTATAGAGATAAAATTTTGACAAAATGTTCTGTAGAGATAAATTTTGACAAATTTTCTATAGAGATAAAATTTTGACAAAATTTTCTATAGAGATAAAATTTTGACAAATATTCTATAGAGATAGAAAAAATTTGACAAATTTTCTATAGAGATAAAATTTTGACAAGATTTTTGCTGTAGAGATAAATTTTGACAAGATTTTCTGTAGAGGTAAAATCTTGACAAATTTTCTAATAGAGATAAATTTTTGACAAAATTTTTTATAAGAGATAAAATTTATGGTCAAAACTTTTCTATAGAAGATAATTTTGACAAAATATTTCTATTAGAGATAATAATTTTTTGACGAAAATATTCTATAGAGATAAAAAAATTTTGAAAAATTTTCATAGAGATAAAATTTTGACAAAATGTTCTAAGGCCGAAATAAAATGTTGAACTTAATTTTTTATAGAAATAAAATTTTTTACAAAAATTTTATTTTACGCAATAAAATTTTGACAAAATGTTTCTATATAATAATTTTAGAGCAAAATTTTCATGATAGATGCAATTTAAAATTTTTTTGAACAAATTTAATTTTCTATTGAATAAATTTTTTGGAATTTTATAGATTATTTGAAAAATTTTTCTATAGAATTAAATATTTATAGAATAAATTTACAAAATTTATACAGAAATTGAAAAATCTTTGATGAAAATATTTTTTAAAAATTATTTAAGATATTGAAAATTTTTTTCTATAGATAAAATTTTTGACAAATTTTCTATAGCATATGATTTGACCAATTTTCTTCCATGAATGAAAATATTTCTATAAGAAATAAAATTTGGACAATTTTTCTATTAGAAGACTAATATTTGACAATTTTTTATAGAAAAAAATTTTGACCAAAATTTTCTTAGTAATAAATTTTTGAAAAATTTTCATTAGAATAAAATTTGGCTAAATTTTTCTATTGAGAGTAAATTTTGACAAAATTTTTTATAGACATAAAATTTTGACACGAATTTTCTATTTGAAGTAAAATTTTATGAACAAATTTTTCTTTATTGCAAAAAATTCTATAGCAAGTAAAAATTTTCTGAACAAATGTTTAGCCAATAGAAATGGTGAAAATTTTTGTACAAAATTTTTCGTATAGAAACTAAAATTTTGAACAAAATTCATGTATGAAATAAAATTTTGAAATATTTCTATAGAAATAAAATTTTTGATAATCTTTTATTAGAATAAATTTCAGCAAAATTTTGCTATTGAAATAAATTTGACAAGATTTTCCATAGAAATACAATTTTTCGCAATTTCATAAAAATTTGATAGGAAAATGACAAATTTATAGAGATAAAATTTTGACAAATTTTTCTATAAGATGATAAAATTTGACAAAATTTCAGGAATAAATTTCATTTTTATAGAATAAATTTTGACAAATTCTTTATAGAAATAAAATTTTTGACAAAATTTTCTTATGAAATTTGACAAATTTTTATAGAAAACTGTGACAAATTTCTATAGAGTATAAATTTTTAACAAATTTTCAGTATAGAAATAATTTTGACATTTTTCTGATAAGAATTAACAAATTTTCTATAGAAATAAAAATTTTGACGCAAAATTTTTCTATAGAAATAAACATTTGACGAAAATTTTCTATAGAAATAAATGAACGCGCAGCATGTGGAATGTAATCGATGATTTTGACAGTGGCATAGAAAAGAGAATATGTTTGTTTTCGAATTTATATTCGCATAGCCAGCTTATGCATCGTAAACTTTTTTCGGAGGGTTAAGTGTGGTTTTTGTTTGGTTTAATAAAGTCTGGCCTGAATTTATTCTGATAATTGGTTGATAGTTTTGCTGGGGCAAGTAGAGGATGCTGATTGAGGAATGTGGTAATTCGCGAACGTGCGTGCCTCCAACGCATCTTGCAGTGCTATAGGGCTTTTGCCAAATAATTTGCAAACATTCTTTTTCCCTTACTGTTGGTTAAGATAACTCTTTGTGTTTAGTCAATTATGGTTTTTAAAGCCTGAAAATAAAAAATAACAACATGCTTAAGAACAAACCAACAATAACAAACAAAACAATGGAAAAGAAGAGGAGGCAGCGCTCAAATAACGCCAGCCAATGTGAATTAATGATGTTTGACAGTGGCATAGGAAAGAGATAATGTTTGTTTTCGAATTTCTTTTCGGCATAAGCCAGCTATCATGTAAAGCTTTTTTAGGAGGGTTGCAGTGTGGTTTTTGTTGGGATTTAATAAACTGCCTGAAATTTATATCTGATAATTGGTTGATAGTTTTTTGCGCTGGCAAGTAGAGGATGCTGATTGAGGAATTGTGGTAATCTCGAAACGTAGGTCCATCAAGCCATGCTTGCAGTCTAATAGGGCTTTGCCAACTAATTTGACAAACATTCTTTTCGCTCTGGTTGGTTAAGCTACTCTTGTAAGTTTAGTCAATATATGGGTTTTTAGCTGGAAATAAAAAATAAACAACAATGCTTAAAGAAAAAACCACCAATAACAAAACAAACAATATGGAAAAAGAAGAGGAGGCACGCTCAAATAAACGCCCAGCCATGTGAATTAAATCGATGATTTTGATACAGTGGCATAGGAAAGAGATATGTTTGTGTTCGAATTTAATTTGCGGCATAAGCCAGCTCATGAATGATAAAAACTTTTTTGCGGAGGGTTCAAAAGTGTGGTTTTTTATGTTGGTTTAATAAACTTGGGCCTGAATTTATTCTGATAATTGAGGTATGAATAGTTTTTTTGGCTGCAAGTGAGGATGCTGAATGAGGAATGTGTAATTCCGAAACGTGCGTCATCCAAGAATCTTGGCAGTTATAGGCTTTGCCCAAATTAAATTTGACAACATTCTTTCGCTCTGTTGGTTAAGCTACTCTTGTAGTTTAGATAATAAGTGGTTTTTAAGCTGAAAATAAAAATAAAAATGCTTAAAGAAAAACGGAACAATAAGCAAAACAAAACAATGGACAAAGAAGAAGGAGGCCGCTCAAAATACACCCAGCCTGTGAAAGTTCAATCGATGATTTGACAGTGGCATAGGAAAAGAGATATGTTTGTTTCGAATTTATTTCGGCATAAGGCAGCTAATCAATGTAAACCTTTTTTCGGGAGGGTTCAGTGTGGTTTTTTGTTGGGTTTAATAACCCTACTGCTGCCTGAAATTTATTCTGGATACATTGTTGATAGTTTTTGGCTGCAGTTAGAGGATCTGATGAGGAATGTGGTAATTCGGCGAAAGTGCGTCCATCCAACATCTTGGGCAGTCTATAGGGGCTTTGCCCAAGATAAATTTGACAAACATTCTTTTCTCTGTTTGGTTTAAGCTACTCTTGTAGTTTAGTCAATATAGTGGTTTTTTTAAGCTGAAATAAAAAATAAGCAACAATGCTTAAAGAACATAAACCAACAATAACAAAACAAAACAATGGACAAAAGAAGAAGGAGGCAGCGCTCAAAATAAACCAGCCATGTGAATTCAAATCGATGATATTGACAGTGGCATAGGAAAGAGATATGTTTTGTTTCGAATTTATTGTCGGCATAAGCCAGCTATCAATGTAACGCTTTTTTCGTAGGGTTCAGTGTGGTTTTTGTCTGGGTTTAATAACCTTGCTGAATTTATTTTTCTGATAATTGGTTTGATAGTTTTGGCTGCAAGTAGAGGATGCTGATCGAGGACATGTGGTAATTCCGAAACGTGGCGTCGCATCACCATCTTGGCAAGTCTATAGGGCTTTGCCCAAATAAATTTGACAAACATATCTTTTTCTCTGTTTGGGTTAAAGCTATTTGTAGTTGTTCATTGATATATGGTTTTTAAGCTGAAAATAAAAAATAACACAATGCTTAATAGAACAAAACCAACAATAACAAACAAACATGGAAAAAGAAGGGAGGCAGCGCTCACAATAACCAGCCATGTGAATTCAAATCGATGATTTGACAGTGGCATAGGTAAAAGAGATATGTTTGTTTTCGAATTTTATTTCGGCATAAGCCAGCTATCAATGTAAAAACTTTTTTCGGGAGGGTTCAGTGTGGTTTTTTGTTGGGTTTAAATAAATGCCTGAATTTATCTGATAATTGTGATAGTTTTTCTGCATAGAGGATGCTGATAGGAATTGCGTAATCGCAAACGTGCGTCCATGTTCCAAAACCATGTTGGCAAGTCTATAGGCTTTTGCCCAAATAAATTGGACAAACATTCGCTTTTCGGCTCTGTATGTAAGCTACTCTTTTAGTTTAGGTCAATATATGGTTTTAAGGTGAAATAAAAAATATAACAAGCAATGCTTAAAGAACAAACCAACAATAACAAAACAAAACAAATGGAAAAAGAAAGAGGAGGCACGCTCAAAATAAACCTCACGCATGTGATTAAATCGATGATTTGACAGTGGCCCATAGGAAAAGAGATATTTTGTTTCGAATTTTATTTGGGCATAGCCAGCTATGAATAAACTTTTTCGCGGGTTGAAGTTCGTTTTGCTTGGGTTTAATGAAACGCCGAATTTATTCTATAATTGGTTGATAGTTTTGCGGCAAGGTAGTAGGATGCTGATGACGATGTGCGTAATTCGCAAACGTGCGCGTCCATCCAACCTCTTGCCAGTCTCTAGCCGGCTTGGCCAAATAAATTTGAGCAAAACATCTTTTCCTCTGGTTAAGCTACCTGTGTAGTTTAGTCAATATATGTTTTAAGCTGAAATAAAAAAATTAACAACAATGCTTAAAGAAACAAAACAACACTAACAAAACAAACCAGATGGAAATAGAAGAGGGCACGCTCAAAATAAACCCACCATGTGAATTCAAATCGGATGATTGACCCAGGACATAGGAAAAAGAGATATGTTTGGTTTCGAATTTATTTCGCTCAATAAGCCAGCTTCAATGTAACCCTTTTTTCGCGAGGGTTCAAGTGTGTTTTGCTTGAGGTTTAATAAACTAGGCACTGAAATTATGTCTGATAATTGCGTTATAGTTTTGCCAAGTAAGAGGATGCTGATGAGGAATGTGTAATGTCGAACGTGCGTCCATCCAACCTCTTGCCAGTCTATAGGCCGCTTTGCAAATAAATTTGACAAACATTCTACTTCCTTCATTGTTGTTATGCTACTCTTAGTAAGTTTTATCAATATATGTTTTAAAAGCTGAAATAAAAAATGAACAACAATGCTTAAAGAACAAAACCAACAATAACCAAAACAAAAAGAAATATTTGAACAAAATTTTCTATAGAAATAAAATTTGGACCAAAAATTTTCTATAGAAATAAAATTTTGATAATCTTTCTAATAGAAACTAATTTCGACAAAATTTGCTAATTGAAATAAATTTGACAAGATTTCTCATAGAAATAAACAATTTGACAAAAATTTTCTATAAAACTAAATTTTGTTGAAAAATTTCTATAGACTATAAGAATTTTGACAAATTTTAAGAATTGTTTCTATAAAATAAGTTGACCATTTCTATTAGAAATAAAATTTGACAGAAATTTTCTATATAAAATAAAATGTTTGAGCGAAAATTTTCTATAGAAAATAAAAATTTTGACAAAATTTCTTAGATATAAAATGTGCACTGAAATTTTCTATAGAAATAAAATTTTTGACAAATTTTTATTAGAATAAAATTTTTACAACAAAATTTTCTATAGAGATTAAAATTTTGACAAAATTTTCTATAATATATTTTCTATACAGAAATAACATTTTGACAAAAATTTGGTAGTTTTTTGGTAAAATCTTCTCCAAATTTGGTAAACGGTTCGCGATCGAACGTAATGTCTACTATTGCTTTCATTGCCCTCCGGCAATCTGTGAAAATGTTCCCGTTTTGTGGCCTCGTGCTATTTCCGAGCAAACTAACACATTACGTTATGGCTGCAGGATTGTAGTGTGGTTCGGTAATCGGAATAGGATCTCAGTGTCTGAATTTTCTACATCTTCCACGTCTTCCCATCATCATTTTCGATCCATTGGTGTAGCAGTTATTTCCCTCTGGTATCTGTTCAGTCTAGTCTAGTCTCTTCTCCAGGTTAACATTCAGGCCCCTATAATATGTCAACCTTAGAACCCGTTCTACCCTTCTTCAGAAAGAACTTTGTGTCGCTGAACTGCACATCCATACTCAACGAGATAACTGAGCAATATTCACCAAATAAGGGTGTCACAGATGTAAACGAAAAATTTTCCATATGTAAACTATGTCATTTATATAAATAATATGCTGGTTTTGTTTACAGTCAAAACCAAAACTTTTGACCTTTGATTGAAAGTTAGAACATTATGTTATAAGCAATCCTACTAGTCAGTCACTAAATTTGAATCCTAACTTATATCACTAGAAATTTTCTTGATATTTCTATACACTTCTCCTTCCAGTGCACAATGTGCTTTACAGGTCAAAGTAATTGGTCTTGCATTTGTTCCATACAGTTTTTTGATTATTGCATTGCATTTTTAAGTTGGCCTTATTTATTGCGCTGCATTGTTCTGCATGTCTGCCACAAAAATATTGCTGGCGTTTGTGCTCTGATTGTGGTTATGGTTTAAAGTTAGTCAATAAATTCCATCACCACAACCACCTTTGTATTGTCTAATATGATCTGATTACTTAAAGGTAAAACCAAATGATAAACTTAATTGGACTTTTAACACAATCGTTTTTAAAATATCATTCTTTTGTGGTTTCGTCTACCCATTCGGCCTTATGGCCATTTCATAAACCCGAAAAAGTGAAGGTATTGTTTTTTATATGATTTCTTGAATGGTACACAAAAAACAAAAAAAAAGAAAAATTGGGTGGGTTGCAAATAAAATTTGATTTGAAATAAATGCATTGCAAAATCTTAAATGCATTAGATATTACAAATAATTGCATAAAACTAACAAACTATGATGTAGCAACTGAGAATATATTATGAATATAAAAATATTTTTTTTTAAATTAATGATGTGATTATTATTCGTTATGAGAAATTTATACAATTATTTCCTAAGAGATTAAAAAAAGGGGAAATTAGATTATACATGGGCTTGTCATAGCACGGATCTCCACCACTTCAACAGCTGAATTTGCATCACTTCTTCTGTTGTGATCCGAATTAAGTGTTTCGAATGTGAATTAAAAATTTTGCCAAATTAAATAATTAAAAGTATTTTTTATAATTTTTAATGCACTTTTTTGAAATGTTTAATCTCAATTTTTTTTTTTACAAAATTTAAATAGTTTGTACCATTTTATAAATTCTTACTGTTTTTATTTGAAACAAAAACGTTATAATTGCCAAACTATATGAAAAAAATTAATTAAAAGAACTTCCTGCGTACTTAAAATGAAGAACATCTTTGGGAGGATATGTTTTGAAGCTGCTTAAAAGTTGAGCCTTTAAAAAGAATTTCCAATTTTTTTTTCTGGAAAAGCCCAATAGAAAATGCATTTCAGAGGACCCTAATAAGTTGCTCACTACTTCCGATTAAAGTTTGGAATCCATACTAAATTTTGGAAGCTCTTTTTTCTGGGAAGTTAATAATAAATTGAAGAAATATATTTTATAGAAGTATAGGCTCAAATGTGTAGGTGAGATTGCAAGTTTTATAGTCAGAATCACAAATTTCAATCATATTTGACTTCTATTCTAAGCCAGTATTAGGTATCCAAATATTGAAAAAACATATTTAAATTTTTTCGCCTGTATTAAAAACAAAAAAACAAACCAAAACAAAGCTATTTTTCCAATTTTAACATTTTGATTATATCTTTTAGCAGTTCCTTTCAATGAACGTGGGGCAACTACGTTGGGCCGCCATTGATACTTCCTTGGTCAAACTTGTTATACCACACATAGCAATGGTGTACGGGGTATGATTAGTTGTCATTTTCGCTTTGAACACATCGAAAATGACATTTACGACTATATAAAGTATAATTACTTCGTGTCAGGGAGAAATTCTAAGACGATATAAGCCATGTCATCGTCTTTGTAATCACGCTACAGTCATTCAAATAATGCGAGCTATCGTCCTGAAGTTGGAAAGCGATCGTCTTTTGTCTGCAGGCAGCGTCAAGCTTCGAAGATGGGTAATCGGTCACAGGTTTGATATAGTCTCCAGTATAACCAACCTCCCGATTGGGTTTGGCCTAGAAATCCGTAGTTTTT
>PGFW01029448.1:10101-23629 GCA_003123925.1 Haematobia irritans | reverse complement strand
ATGTCACTCTGCATATATATTCTTCCTTAAAAGTCTATGCCTAATTCAAGTTTTCAATTTGCTCAGCTTCATAAGAAACATAAAGCAGTGGTGCAACTCTGACGATTTTTTCGTACATTTTGAGATTTTTTGATGGTAATTTGGTCTTTGACGTGTTGACGACGATTTAAGTGCAACGTAGTTATGAGTTGACGATTTTTGAAAGAGCGTTTCCTCTAATGTTTTTTATGACAATTTGACGATTTTTCAAGGTGACGTAGTTATAAGTTTAATACGATTGTCATAAAGTTGTAAGTAAACAAAGCATTTTTTAATTCTAATGGTAATCTAATGATGTAGCTTGCCTCTCCAGCACAGGAGAAAGAATTTCAAAGCATCAAATATACAATATATAAATAAATTGTACAAAAACTGTTTAAAGCTAAATAATTATAATTGTTTACGAAAGTCGGATAAGTCAAATTCACATTATTCTTCACATAATAGAGGAATTTAAATTAAACGGTATAG
The DNA here is from genome assembly GCA_003123925.1 of Haematobia irritans. Classification (NCBI taxonomy): domain Eukaryota; kingdom Metazoa; phylum Arthropoda; class Insecta; order Diptera; family Muscidae; genus Haematobia; species Haematobia irritans. The sequence continues at coordinate 23,119 of PGFW01029448.1, read as the reverse complement.
ATTCATGTAATAAAATTTAATAAAATAAATCTTTTTAATTTGTTCCTAAAATCCTTGTTTTCAGCTGTTTTGTGGATGACGATATTTTTGACGAATCTTTTCAGGACAAATTGACCGATCCTTGAAGAAAAATTTTAAAAAATTGATACGATTATCAGCCCAAAACAGTTGGCACCACTGAACATAAGTGAATGACATCATCATCTACTCGATGTTCATTTGTGCCAGCGATAATTTATGATCATATATTTTATAAGATTACCTCTATTCTGCAATCATCCATCTGACATACGGTTTAGTTGTCCAATGCTTTGTTTTTGTTCCTGCACAACAATAATGCGCTATAGTTTATCATAAAAAAAACAACCTTGAGAACGCAGAACATATAGAATCTTCTAAGAAATGTTGGGGTTCACTTTCGTTTTCAATTTCGTGATCTTATATTTCAAACGAGTTATTTAAGCCATCAAATTGTGTCTCAACACTATCAAATGTTATGCTCACTTATTACACATTGGTTGCATGCTCCAATGTAGATTGGATTAGGCCAACCACAACAACTAAACATCAAGACAATCTATTTTTGGGGGGGCCAATAGCATAAAAAGTCGCGATCAATATAACATGACGTTAGTTTTGTGTTTCTATCAAGACCGATCTCATGGCGTTTAACAGGATCAACAAACAACAACAACAAATCTCACAGCAGTCCACTGCTCTATTTTGGAAATTCAATATGAGTTTGAGATGTTAACGTTGACCATACGATTTTATTCCGTTTAATATTTTTTTTCGTTTTTTTTGCATTATGCTAACTTTTGTTGACTCCATTTTGCTTGCTTTGGTTTCGTTTTTCGTATGTTTTTGCTCATGGCTTCATTTATTATGATGTATGTATGTTCGCAATGACCAATATGTGGTGGTGAAGTTCTTTCTTAAATTCATCATATAACCATGATCTCAAATATCTACCTTTCCCTCCGAAAAAAAGCAGAAAGTGGTTGTGAAAGTTTATTTTTCGTAGCATACGTTGGTTGATTGGTTTTTCTTGTTACATATTTCGAGTTTTTTTTCCAGAGGACTATAAATAAGATGCGCATGGGAATGATTATACAATACATAACCACAATGTAAGACTGTTCAGATGTATGGACACATGATGTTACAACGTATGTATACATAGTTTTGTAGGACGTTAATCATATGATAAATGACCGGAACCTTTTGTATGAGGTTCAATGTCGTATTAGATATTTTACAAAATAAATGACAAGATATTATTAATACTTGTCTTCCGATACAGGGTAAAAACCTAAATTAGAATGAGGAAAGTATTATTTTTTCAATAATAGGCCACATTTCTTGAAACGATGTTTTGATTTTTTTACTTAACGCGTTTTTTTTGGCATGATGAGGATGTACGGGGAAAAAAAATTGTAAAAACAAATCGCACTAAAAATTTACTCGAATTTAAGGCGTAATACGATTTTTTTTCTTTGCGAGAATGTAATCTTTTTTAAGTTCTGTAAATAACACGCAATAAGGCGGCTCGGCAAAATGAATTTGTAGCCGAATATTTTTAGCATCTATTTGTTATATAACATCAACGATAGGAGTTTCTTCCAAAAACGGTATATAAATATTTCTAAAATCAATCCCTGGATAAAAAGTTTAATACTCATTTTGTGCCTAGTGTGTGAGCCATAGCCATTTACTAGTTCAGTCAATTGTGGACTAACAAGTGGTGAACTTGCTCTCTTCTCGGGTTTTACATGGCAGTGAAAGCCTTTGGAGAAGCTTTGAAAATACTCAGATGGTCGGTCCGAAGCAGGGATTTGAACCCACGACCTTTTTACGCAAATTGGGCCAATGCTAACCATTGCCACGCGACGGTGACAATTGAGTAGGTTTTCTATAGAAATAAATGTTGACGAAAATTTTTAATAGCAATAGAATTTTGAACAATTTCTAATAGAAATACAATTTGTTGTTTTTTGAATTTCAGCTTAAACTACAAGTGTAGCTTAACAAAAAGGGAAAGGTATTGCTTGTCAAATTATTTGGGCAAAGCCCTATTAGACTGCAAGAGCGGTTGAATGGACAGCTGTTTCAGATCCACATTCCTCATTAGCATCCTCTACTTGCAGAAACTATCAACCATATATCAGATTAAATTCAGGTAATTTCACTCAACACCAAGTTGAACTACAGTTGAACTACATTTTCTATGGAAATAAATTTTTTTACAAAATTTTCTATAAAAATAAAATTTATGACAAATTTTTTTATAGAAATAAATTTTTTAAGCAAAATTTTTCTATAGATAAGTAAAATGGTTGAGCAAATTTTTCATAGTAATGAAATTTTTGACAAAATTTTCTATAGAAATTAAAATTTTTGAGCAAATTTATAGAAAGAATTGACAAATTTTCTATAGAAATAAAATTTTGACAAAATTGTCTATAGAATTCCAAACTTTGGGCAAAATTTTATATTAGAAATAATTTTTGACAACAATTCTTTATATAAATAAATTTTGACAAAATTTTCTATATAAATAAATTTTATTTGTTGTTTTGAATTCTCAGCTTTTAAAACCATTGTGTTTGGCTAAACAACAAGAGTAGCATAACCAACAAGGAAAAATAATGTTTGTCAGATTTATTTGGCAAAGTCCTATAGACTGCAAGATGGTTTGGTGGACACACGTTTGATTACCACATTCCTGCATCAGCATCCTCTATACTTCGCAGGATAAACTATCAACAGCAATTATCAGAATAAAGTTCGGCAAGTTTCGCTAAAGCCGAACGTGGAACCACCTTGAACCTTCCCGAAACAGAGCAGTTTTAAAGCTGAAAATCAAAACAACAAATATGATTACAAGTACAAAGCGCACAATAAAAAATAAAAAAGCGAAAGAAGTTAAGAAGGAAAGCACGCTGCAAATAAAGCCGGCCAACTGGGCACTCAAGATCGTTATGATTTGATGTTGCGCAAAGGAAAAGAGAGAATGTTTGTATGAATTTATTTCGGCTTATGCCCGAATTTATTTCGGGCTTGTTTACATACAAATTTGTTTTCGGAAGGTTCAGTGTGGTTTCCCTTTGTTTAGCGAAACTGCCTGAATTTATTCTGTTTTTAATCTGGTTGATAGTTTTGCTGCAAGTAGAGGATGCTGATTGAAATTAATGTGTAATTCGAAACGTGGCGTCGTCCAACCATTTTGCAGTCTATAGGCTTTTGCCAAAAAATTTGATAAACAGTTATTTTCCCCGCTGTTAATTAAGCTACGCTACTCTTGTAGTTTAGTCAACACAATGGTTTTTTAAAGCTGAGAATCAAAAACAACAAATGTATTACAGTACAATACAACAATAAAAACTAAACACAAATAAAATTTTGACAAAATTTTTGCTTTAGAAATAAAATGTTTTTATAACATTTTCTAATGAATAAAATTTTGATAAAATTTCTATGAAAAATAAAATGTTTGACAAGTATTTTCTTATAGAATTATAATTTTTACAAAATTGTTCTATATAAATAAATATTTATAAATTTCTATCTAATATAAATTTTTGACAAAATTTGATGTGGAATAGAAATTTTGCCAAAATTTTCTGTAGATAATAACATTTTTATAAAAATTTTCTATTAGAAACAGAAATTTTTTATAGAAAATATAATTGTGACTAATTTTTCTATGGAAATAAAATGTGTAAAAATTTTATATATAAATAAAATATTGACAATAAATTTTCTATAGAACTAACATTCTATAAATTTTAATTAATGAGGAGTAAAATTTTTTAACAAATATTCTATGGAAATAAAACTTTTGAGCAAAATTTTCTATAGAACTATAATTTGAGCACATTTTATTTAAAAATACTATTTTTGCAAATTTGTTCTAGATTATCAAATAAAATATTGGCAAAAATCTATTTTCTATATGAATAAAATTTTGAGCAATCTATTGCTATATAAATAAAAATTTTGAGCCAAATTTGTCCTATAGAAATAAATTTTTACAAATATTTTCTATAAATATTTCTGATTTACAAATTTGAACAAAATTTTCTATATAAAATGTTGACAAAATTTTCGATAGAAATAAATGTTTAAAAAATTTCTGTGAAGATAAAATTTTGAAAAAATTTCTCTAAGAAATAAAATTTTGAAAAAAAAAATTTAAGAATAAAATTTTGAAAAATGTTCTAAGAAATATAAATTTTGACAAATTTTCTTTGAATTCTAATGTCAGTACAAAATTTTAATTTATCGTGTTAGATTCTACTACATTTACAAATCTAGATATTATACAGATTTTCTACAGAATTTTCTGTCAAATATTAGTATATTTATTTTTGGGCAGAGTGCAACTGTGGATGCAATGCCCAGCCGATAGCTTGTATCATTCGAAGTAACGTGCTTTCAAAGACGACGGAGACGACTCGAATTTCATCCCGGATTAATAAAACACACGATACCCATACTTACTCGTATACCCTGTTTTTATTTGGTTTGGTTTGGTACCTAGCTTCAAAGGCAGTCGCCATTCTCATTTCTACCAGCTGTCACAACCAGCAAACCCGCTGACGTCTGACTGGAAAGCTCCCCTCAATTTGTGTTCAATTTCAATAAAAAGTTGTCCTTAATATGGTGTAAATTGCGTAACCTAAAATTAAGGTTCCATAATCTTTCATATTAGGTCAATATTTTTCTCAGTATGATATAATAGGGTTAGGTAACATTTGTTTTGCCAAAAATTAAATTCCATTGCAATGCATCGTTAATGTTCAGTGGTGCCAACTGTTTTGGGCTGATAATCGTCAATTTTTTAAATATTTTTCATCAAGATCGTCAATTTGTCCTGAAAAATTCGTCAAAAATTCGTCATCCACAAAACAGCTGAAAACAAGGATTTAGGAACAAATTAAAAGATTTATTTTATTAATTTTAATTACATGAATTATACCGTTTAATTTAAATTCTTATTATTGGTAATGAATAATGTGAATTTGACTTATCCGACTTCGTAACAATTATAATTATTTAGCTTTAAACAGTTTTTGTACAATTTTAGTTTTATATATGTATATTGACTGCTTTGAAATTTCTTTTTGTGGCTGAGAGCAAGCTACATATTAATTACCATTAGATTAAAAAATGTTTGTTTACATTACAACTTATGACAATCGTAAACTTATAACTACGTCACCTTGAAAAATCGTCAAATTGTCATAAAAAACATTAAGAGGAAACGCTTTTCAAAAATCGTCAACTCATAACTACGTTGCTTAAAATCGTCGTCAAAACGTCAAAGACCAAATTTACCATCAAAAATCGTCAAAATGACGAAAAATCGTCAGAGTTGCACCACTGCTTATGTTTTCTTTATGAAGTGAGCCAATTGAAAACATTTGAATTAGGCATAGACTTTTAAGGAAAATATATATGCAGAAGTGAATTTAACTAATGCATTTGAATTTAATTTTTTGGCAAACAAATGTTACCTAACCCCTATTATATCAACTGAGAAAAACATATTGACCTAATATGAAAGATTATGGAACCTTAAATTTTAGGTTACGCATTTACACCATATTAAGGACAATTTTATTAAATTATGAACAAAATTGGAGGGGAGCTTTCAGCACGTCCAGTGCTGTGACAGTGTAGATGGCATGCGCGTTCCCTTGAAGCTAGTCCGACAAACCAAATAAAAAATACGATAAAGTTATGGGTTATCGTGTGTTTTATTACGAAGAGAGAGGTCACGGATGCTCTACCTTGATGGATACGTAGCTAAAGCAGAACTAAATTTTCAGCGATATTATAATCATCAAAAAACCTATTGATTTCTAGATTTTCGTTTAATTGACAATTCACAATAAAATCCACTCGATACACAATTCAGCTAAATATAAGGTAATAGTAAAAATTCACAATAAGAGAAATTAACCAGAAACTGATAATTTTCAAAAAATTCATTTAGTGAAATTCATAAAATATTAACTCCCTAAATCCGGAATATCATAATTTAAGGACGAAATTAAATTTGCCAGAAGATAATGAAAATTTATATAATATTGCTTTAACAATTCTTTTCAGTTATATTTATAACAAAAATCTTGGAAATTTGCATCCCTCCGTTAAAGTAGTATGTCTTTGAATTAAAGAAAACTTTCCTTAAAGTAAAGAAAAAAACATTTTTTAATTTTTCATTATTCATACTTTAATTTAACTGATCATAGTACAATCTTTAGATTAAGATAAAAAAAACTTAAAATATAGGTGAGATTTACTTTTGAGATTTTGCAATCTTTGGCATAAAGTTTTATTAGAATTAGGAAAACAGTTTTTTTATTTAACCTAAACCACATAGTGCGTCAGGCGTATAACAACTTTGATCTGCCAAAAAAAAAAAAAAAATGTTCTTAAAACCAGACATATGATTTTAGACCTTAATAAATATTATACCGATTGGGACTCAGAATCACCTCCCTGAGTCATACATAGCGCTTGGTGTCCGTCTGTCCATTTATGTGTTGTTCACAGGATTCCGGTCGCAATTGTTAACCAATTTGGATGAAATTTGGTACAGGGTATTGAATTTGGAAAAAATCGTATCAAATTGAGATATGGCTCCCATATATATGTATCGCCCGATTTTGACAAATGGAGGTCACGTTGGGTTTTTTTACAACGGAACCGTCATCAAATTTGGCCAAAAAGTTAATCTTCTCAGCACCTTTGAAATTCTGCCAAATCTCATCCCAAATCGAGTTCAGATTTGGATTATGCTTAATATATATATATATATATATATATATATATATATATTTTAATTGAATTAAGGCAGGTGCCCGTTTACTAATGAGAAAACTATTATTAAGGTCTATAATGAAACTATATATATATATATATATAATATATATATATATATATATATATATATAAATAGAATAGATTATATATATATATATTATATATATATATAATATAATATATATACATATACTATATATACTATAGAATATATATATATATAATATATATATATATAACTATATATAATATATAATATATATATAATTATATATATATATATATATATATATATATATATATATACTATATATTATATATATAATATATATATATATATATATATATATATATATATATATATATATATATATATATAATATTATATCGCCCGATTTTCGTTGTTGCGAGTTGTTGTTGTTGCTTTTTATTTTAAATTTTGATTAAGCGCAAGCGTGGTCTTATAATGAAACTATTATTAAGGGGTGGTAAATTGTAAGGCGGATGTGAAGCTGAACCACACCTAAACGCCAAGCTTTTTCCCGACATTTCTCTATTTCAGGCGTTATTCAATTTGAACCATGCCGAGAGATACACAATCCAACAAACGTGTTAAATTCGCTTCCAAAGAAATTGGCAACAGTGCATGCATCAATTTTCGAAGAAAATTCATCTTCAGTGATGAAGGCCACATTTTCACCTCACTGGAATCGTTTAATAGAACAAGAATTGCAGCATTTGGGCGAATGAGAATCCAAGAGTGATTGTCGAAGAAAAACCAATGCCCACCCACAAAGAGTGACTGTTTGGTGCGGTTTATTGGCTGCGGCATCATCGCGCGCCGTATATTTCCAAAATGAGCGCGGTCAAGGCAGTTACTGTGAATGAAGATAACGAACTTTATGGCCCGAAATTGCGAACGATATTGGTGTAGACGATATGTTGCGTTTCAGCAGGACGGTGCCACTTGTCACACAGCTTACGAATACAATGGATCTTTTGCGCCAACAAATTCAATGGCCTGTTATCTCACGTCATGGCGAGGTCAATTCGGTCGCAATATCATGTGGTTTGACCACGTTGGACTTTTTTCTTTTGGCGGTTATTTGAAAGGAAAAGGTGTACGCGATAAGCCAGCCAACAATTGAAGAGCTAAAGATGAGATAATTCGGCCACATTAACGGCTAGAACCTCCATTTATGCACTCATGCGTCACTCGAAAATTTGGACCATCGATGGAAGGTGTGCCACCGAAGCTCCGCGGCGCCCATTTGGCCGATATTTTGTTCCCAACATAATTGAGTAATACCAATATAAAAGGTTGATTCTTTTGAGGTTAGGATTTTCATGCCCATTAGTATTTGACAGAAATCACGTGGGATTCAGACATGGTGTCAAAAGAGACAAGATGCTCAGTGATTGCTTTGACATCATCGATGAATAGACGCAACGATCTGCCCACAACGTCGAATTTATCAAGTGAATGGGCCCTAGAAAAGCTTGGCAGAAAATCGCCTTTTTTATCGACAAATTTTGTTCAGCGATGAGCTCATTTCTGTTGAATTGCGTTACGTAAATAAAAAGCAAATATTGCCCGCCATTTGGAGTGAAGAGCAAACAGAAGCCGTTCAAGAACGCCCATGCATCCCGAAAAAATGCACTGTTTGTTGGTTTGTACGCTGTGGAATCATTGCGACCGTATTTTCTTCAAAGATGCTGCTCTGGACGCAAAAAACGTACGCGTGAATGGCCGACGCCTATCGTTCGATGCTAACAAACTTTTTGTTGCCAAAAATGGAAAGAAAACTTGAACTGGTGACACTTGTGGTTTCAACAATGATTTGGCGCTACATGCCACATCAGCTCGCGATTCTATGGCCCATTTGAGGGAAATTCGGAGAAACAATTCATCTCAAGAAATGGACCCGTAAGGTTGGCCCGCAAGACATGCGATTTGACGCCTTTAGATATTTTTTGTGGGCTACGTCAAGTCTAAAGTCTACAGAAATAAGCCAGCAACTTATTTCCAGCTTTGCGAAGACAAACATTTCCGAAGAAAATTTCGGGCTAATTCGGCCGAAATTGCTCGAAAAAGAAAATTGCCAAAAATTGGACTTTCGAATGCGACCACTAGACGCAGCCGCGGTCAAACATTTAAATGAAATTATCTTCAAAAAGTAAATGTCATGGACCAAATCTAAACGCTTTTCAAATAAAGAACCGATGAGATTTGCAAATTTTATGCGTTTTTTTTTTAAAAAAGTTATCAACCTCTTAACAAATCACCTTTATCATAAATAAAATAAAATCTACAATAATTTCCTAAATAGTTTGTGTTTTATCAACATCAACATCGGCCCTTTGGAAATTTAACCACCCTTTATTTACTTCCAACAATTTGTACACTGCAAACTGCAAACGATTAAGCAATTTTGGACTATTTTTTGGCGATAGTGTATATTAATTTACTGAATCTTTATTTCTGTTATTTTCCTACTTTATAAATCGAATTTCAGCTTATATATTTTTAATTTAATTTGAGTTATATATTGAATTATTTTTTTATCTACTTTGTGCTTCTAGATTTTTCTTCAAAATTCTGGAAAACCATTTTTTAATATCTAACTATTTTTTAGGAGTTTTTTGACAAAAATCCTAGAACTCAATTTAGGGGCTTTCTTAATCTGGGTGGTAAAGTCTTCAAGAATCAACTGGGCAACACTACTTTATATGCACTCATGTGTGTCTCCAGCAAAAAATGTTAGGCGCATTCATTTTTGTACAAAATTCACGAAAAAGAAGGTGAAATACAATATTCAAAAGATTTCTTTAAGTACAATTTAACAAGTTTATTTATTCATCTTAAAATATTTTAATTTAATTTTTTGTTTGTAGAATAAAATTAAAATTTAAAAATTAGAATTTAGTGAAAAGTACTAATTCTTTCTAAAAAAAATCCATTTTTGGTAATTTCTCACAAATAGCAATCTTTTCCACCCCTGTGTCATGTCATATTCGAAGAGCCATAAAAATAATTTAATGATGCATGTCCGGACTAAAGGGGCGCTGATGGCCAAAGAAAAAATAGCTTTCCATTGCTGAAAAACTTTATTTTTGCCTTTTAAAGAAAGCTTTTTAGCATCAAAGTAAAACATCAATTCTTATGTCCTTTCCCATTGTCGAAATATGATTTTTCTTTTCAGCATCAATCACAAACCGATAAAAAATAGAACGCATTTTTTGCAAGTAATGAGAAATTCGCAAAATTTAGTCCCATTGTTTTTCCGTAAATTCTCTAGGCTCCTACACAATCGAGCTTCTATTCATAGCCAGCATTATTCAAATCACAAGTCCTGATATTGACGATTAACCTTCAGTTTTTTACTTTATCTTTTGAATTTCGATGCTCAACCGGAAATCGATGCGACGAAACTAGAAATTGCGAAAGGTTGCGTACATTTTTTGTACACTGGAAAAAAACCAGTGAACCCTTTTCTATTGCCAATGAACTAAACTGTATTAATATTGACCATTGATTAGCCCTTAAGATTTTTTTCAATTTGTCTAGTTTTAATTTTTCTTAAATTTTAGTCATCTATAAACAATTGTAGTTTTAGATCATTTTTCAACACCATAAGATTTAAGTATCCCCTACCCCCCGCAAAAAAAAAAAAAAATGTTAAAATAATCAGTTATATTTGTTTACTTGCTTATTTGGGAAACCCGATAATAACAAATTGGTTAACAGTCTCTTTAAAATGTCGACGGAACTAAACTATTTTTAAATAAATCATTCCACAGTACAGAGAAATAAAGTAATTAAAGGAACAACAAAACCGTTTTCACTATTAGAAACAATTTCATTACATTAAAATTAACTTTCTTAAGCCAAAGTACTTTATTATAAAAACTTATGGATGAACGTTCTTATACAATGTTTGTTGCTGCAATAAAAATTATGACCACGGGAACAGAGAGTAGTTCATTTGAACCCTGCTGTTTGCGACATTTTGACTTATTGCTGTTTTACTCATCGTAGTAATTTTTTCACATATCTTGCTGGAAAAATGGAAACAATAATGAAAATTGTTTAAAATTAACGACCATGTAGTGACAATATAAAATTTTTTAGTTCTTAATTTTAGCTTGTACACGTTACCATTTTAGGGCATCTTTATCAAATGGTGTAAGGAATTCAACTTTTGCTTTGGAGAACATATCTCATAAAATTTTTGTACCTGAAACAATTAGAGAAATAAGCAAGTATTCTAATAAACTCATAAAACTGGTTGTTATCGATGCTGAAGGATATAATAAAAATAAATAATTCTAGTTGTCAAAGAAGCTAAAGTTTTTTAATATAAAACTTACCAATTCTCTATTAAATTGTACGCTGAGGGGAAATATAAAAAGTTGCCAAATTTATTTGGCGTTACCTCTGATAATTAAGTATTATTTTTACATTAAATAAAAGTTATTAAATAGGTTTTCAAAAAATCTAATTAAAAAAAATAATAATATGCATAAAAAAGAAAATTATTCTTGGAGTAACCTAGGGACAGTCATCATTCGCCTCAAAATGACGACACGTAATTTCATTTTCGATTTAAAATGCATTTTAGTCTATTTGGGAAATGATTAATATACAATTTCGACCGTTTTATGAATTTTGGTTTTATACTACTTAAAACAAGATATGAATAAGAAAATAAACTTCAAGTTTGCGTCACTTTTCGCTCACGATGGAAAAATTATGCGTCTTTGAAAATCAGCCGTAGTCATAATGATCGAAGGATTACGTTAATGTACAAAAATAAGGATCACCGTCCAGGGTTAAAAGAAAGTTATAAGATATCTTTTAGCCAATATCAACTATTAAATTAACAGGCCAAAGGAGTATCTACAAAATTTGTCCAAATTTAAGGGTACTTCTGAACTATTAAATATTTGATTATTACATTAAAATATTACTTAGCAAGTTTACAAAAAAATTCGATTAAAAGATATAAAAAATACTAAAAATACGGTAATAAAAAGCATGTAATTTTGATGATAACAAAAAAGCGTCACAAAAACGTAAATATTCTAGTTGAAAATAAAAGCCAATTTTTTAAAAGGTAAAACTTACAATTCTCTATTCTTTTAAATTCTTTTTCGAACATCCAGTACTAGAGTATGCTTCTGAATAATTAAAATTATCTTACACAAAGAAAAAAACATTAAACTTGGATTTCCAAAAGAAAAAAATAAATTAACAAACTAATATATAGACATAAAAAAATATTCTTTTTAAAAGAAAGCATATTCAAAAATACTTACACAATTTATGAATAAACTATTAACGTGAATAATAACCAAACATTTCCAGAATTCATCTCGAATGAATCACATTAAATTTTTTACATAAGAATAAATAAACAATATCAAATATCACTTAATCCAATTTAAACAATAATTTCCTAAGATATTCTTGAACAACTTACTTGTCTAAAACTTACCGATAAAATATATAATAAAACTTTCATATTAAAAGGTTTAATAAACACAAACGCCAATATATGATCTCAAAATATTCCATGCCTTTATATGCCCTTTGTCTGCGCATACCTAAGCTGTTAAAAGATGACAACAGCCCCACGCCAACGCCAACTATACAACTGAAGCATGCCAAAACAAAAACCAAGCAAAGCAAAATATATTTATTTTCCATACAAACAACAAAAAACAACATGTGCCAATTTATTGAAACAACTACTCATTTTCAGCCGCAATATTAATTACCATCCACGAATAACACAATACACTACACACACAAACACCTAAAATGAACAAAATAAAAAACAACCCACGCTCATGATATACACACAAAACTCAAGAAACATCATCTTTACAATTAATACACATTCCACTATGCCGATAAAAGCCTCTTTTGACTATTGCATCTAGTTCATTCGCATCTTGCTGACAATTTTACCTAAGAATAAATATTCGTAACAGGCACACCAGTATGCAACAAATGAAACATTTAACCCTTAAATTTGTTAAAATTTCTTCATGAAATTTATCTACCATTTTATTTGACGAAAATGTCTTATAAAATTAATTACAGTGTGAACTAAAAATATGTCATGGCGTAATTGTTTTACAACAAAATTATTAAAACATATCCTAGGAATTAGTCAGA
>PGFW01029447.1:0-21722 GCA_003123925.1 Haematobia irritans | reverse complement strand
CAAAAATTTCAGTCGAATCGGATTCCGAGTTTGCTTTTCACTGAGGCTCCGCAAGCCTAATCTGTGCGAAGATCGGTGTATATGGGGGCCTATATATAATTTAATGCGACGATCGTGACGAATTTTTGCATTGGTTGTTAGGAAACCAACGTTATTACCAACACTATGTACCAAATTTCAACCAGACTTCGGATGCAATTTGCTTCTTTCATTTGAGCTCCGCAAGCCAAAGTCTGGGGCATGGTTTACTATGCGGGCTATATATTAATTATGCGACGGGGGATTTTTTTTTGTGCGGGGGGAACCCAATTGTCTGCTATGGTTCGTTAGAGACCATTATCACCAAGCAATATGTACCAAAATTTCAACCGGACGGATTGAAATTATGTTTCTCTTAGAGGGCCTCGCCCCAATCCAATCTGGAGGCTCCGAAATTTATATGAGGGCTATACGTAAAAGTGAGTCCGATGTGGCTCCTCATTGCAATACCATGCGTATACATTATATCCATAAAGTAAGGAGATTTTCCTCAGGCCTTCCGATTTAAATAATAATTATCCATAATTTCATTTATATTGTAAGAGAAAACTAATAATAATCCTAATATTTTTAATTGAAATTGAGATCATAATATAGTTGTTTATATTTTCCTAATCAATTCGAAAATTTTTCATTTTTGTTTAGATTCTAATTTGGCATTCCTAAAAGTGTATGCACTACATTATTTTTATTATACTTTTGATTTAGCGGCTAACTAAAAAATATATATGCCAGGAATTCTAATCTTGCAGTAATTTACCACAGTATCATGGAATATTTTATTGATTCTTTTTTCTTTTTTTGAAATGTTTTCAACTTACCGTAGGATTTGATCCGTTTTTCAATTCACGCATGATTTGAAAATTGTTTACATATTACATGCTTACCACGCATTTGTTGGTGGATTACATTATAGCACGATTGACCATTTGATGTGGCAGACACTTCATCGGCCATTTTTCTAAGGACATGCTGATTTTTTACCCTTTTAAGGCACCAGAAACATTTGTAACACGACCAAATTGGAAGCCCAAGGCCAATAACATTCTGCATCACCTCGATTCGATTGGATGTTACGCCAAAGTATAAAGCTTTTTGGAAGGTTTTGCCTGGAAAAAAAAAAAATAAATAATAAAGAAGCATTTTAAAATAACTACACACAAAGTTTTATATTTATTATAAAAACAGAGACAATACATGAGATTTTTTTTATTAATCTCGCAAAACTGTCACAGCTAATGCTTTTGATAAGAAAAACTTACTATACCTAAACTATATGGTCATTACATAAAAACAAAAAAACTAAGTACTGCTCTGCATTGTTGACACAAAGACCTTTTACACCGTCTACTGTTTATTGTGCACAATTTAAAGCATCATAACCTAGTATTTTGTACTTTGTTATTTAAGCTAAAAATCTTACTAAACATTACAAATAAATAAATTTTCTTATTAAGCACCTTTCAACGACTCGAAAATGTCTGCGAAACAAAAAATTAAAAAAATAGCCTTACAAACTTTATGAAGTTGATCAAACTGGTTAACTCTGCATTTGGCTATAGCATTCATGAAGCAACGAAACACATCCCCGAATGTTTGTGAAAAAAGTAGCCAGGCAGCTCCTGCCACATAGGAAATGTTTTAAAGTCCCATTTGTTTTTTATTAAACCTGGGGAGACTTGGTCGTTCTATGCAGTGTGTTAGTCTCTACTGATTTTAATGTGGGAGAAAAGTTCTAACTTCATAGGTTAGCTCTACCTACCTACCTTGGGTAATGCAGCCAATCGTCGAATAAGCAAACAAATTGCAAACAAACGACCAATTTGTACCATATTTTAATTCAGTATATGTAGAGATAGCAATATTCGTTTTATGTCATAGGATTCCATTCGAAGAGTTGCAGTCTTTTAGGTTGCTTCACATTAGGGATTCACAATCGAAATAGTGAATTCTTTCGCTTAAATTTTATTGAAGGTGTGCTATTAAGTTCGAGTTTAGTAGCTAAAATCGCCAATTTTTATACCCTCCATCATAAGAATGGGCGGGCAGGTATATTAACTTTTGTCATTCCGTTTTAATACATCGAATATATTCTGGTCGTGGTGAAATTCTGGTCGATCTAAGCATGTCCGTCCGTCTCTGTTGAAATCACACTCAACATCCGAACCGGAACAGCTATGCGACTTGAACAACTTCGGCACACGTAGTTGTTATTGATGTTGTGATGGTATTACAAATATGGGTCCATATCGTTTACACTTTTCGTATAGCACCCATATAAACGACGGCCAGATTTGGCTTGCGGGCCTCTTGGAGGAGCAAAATTCATCCGATCCGGTTGAAATTTTGTACATGGTGTTAGTATATGGTCTCTAACAACCATGCAAAAAGTGGTCCATATCGGTCCATAATCCTATATATAAGCCCCCATATAAACCGATCCCCAGATTTTTGATTAAGGAGCCTCTAAGAGAAGCAAATTTCATCCGATCCGGCTGAAATTGGCTAACATTGGTGTTAGTATATGCGGTCTCTACACAACTACGCCAAAATTGATTTTTCCCCCATCCGTCCATTTAATTATTATTAGCCCGGATAAACGAATCCAGATTGACCTCTCGGAGCCCCTTAAAGACAAAATTCACCCGATCCGCGTTTGAAATTTGGTAACGTCGGTTGGTAGTATATTGGTCTCTAACAAACCATTGGTCCATATCGCGTCCATAATATATAGATGTAGCCCCCGTATAAACCGATCCCCAGATTTGACTTCGGAGCTGCTTGGAGGAGCAAAATTTGTATATCTGTGCGTGAAATTCAGTACATTGCGCTAGTATATGCTAAAACTATGCCAAAATTGGTCCATCATCGTCTATAGTTATATATAGGCGATTAACCAAAAAAATAATCTACCATAATTTCTACTTCTATAGAAAATTTTGTCAAAATTTTCTTACTATAGAAAATGTTGTTAAAATGTTATTACTATACAAAATTTTGTTAAAATTTTATTGCTATAGAAAGTTTTGTCAAAATTTTATTTCTATAAGAAAATTTTGTCAAAAATTTTATTTCTATTAGAAATTTTGTTCAAAATTTTATACTATAGAAATATTTTTTCAAAAAATGTTATTACTATACAAAATTTGTCAAAATTTTATTGCTAATAGACAAATTTTGTCAAAAATTTTTTTTACTTATACAAAATTTGTTCAAAATTTTATTTTCTATAGAAAATTTGTCAAAATTTTATTACTATAAAAAATTTTGTCAAGATTATTTCTATCAAAAATTTTGTCAAAATTTTATTTCTATAGAATTGTGTCAAAAATTTTTATTTTCTATAGGAAAAATTTTGTCAAAAATTATGTCAAACCTTGAATTATATACGTATTTAATAAGGTCTTTGTGGCCTAAGAAGTTTTTAAAGGTACTTTGCCATCGGACAAGAGTTACCAACAACCCAAGTAAGTCATTTCTGGGGGATACCAGTCTTTAGTAGAAGTTTCTATGCAATCCATGAGTGTAGGGTACATAAGATTCGGCCTGGCCGAACTTACGGCGTATAATACTTGTTCATGATTATTAATCCACTTTAAGGAATACAAACTGTGAAAATTTGATTTGGGCTATTCCCCATCAAGTTATAAATAAATTTTGCAACAAATATGTATAATTCCATGCCTTGTTTTTAATGATTTAAGTTTTCACTTTTTAGCGATTACAGCGGCTAAAGTCGAAACTTAATACCCACCTTTAATTTGGAAAACCGTTTGACATTTGCACAATTGGCTGCAGAAGTCACAAAAGGACGATTATGATTTTTAAGGACATTTTTCCAAAGAAATTTTTTTTATAATTTTTTTATACGACATGAATATTTTCTGGTCGAATTATCGGGGTGACATAATTTTGTTAATATTTTGTTGTGCTTTGCATAAATAAAATATTTTATTTACTTGCAATTGATTTTGATCACATTTATTTGATAAACAAAATTTTCCTTCAAGATATACATTTTCCAATAATAACAATGAAAGGTCATTCAAACAATGGCATCTCTACTTCAATGGCCCTAACTGCGTCCATAGGACGCACGACAACAAGAGCCACCAAATTATATAGCAAATTATTTTGGCCCCCAATAACAACTCTATCCTTGTTAGAAGGACCGGCATGACACCGATTATGACGACATAAACACACACACACAAACTGTTCCTCCCAAATGCAAGGTATTAGCTGTAATGTTGCAATGATTTATGATTTTGCTTTGGGATTTGGTACTGGAGACATTGCTTAACATGGGGAAAACAATATGAGTTGAAGAGAGAACGTTTTTTTTTTGTTTTTTTTTAAAGAAACAAAACAAAAACAATCTCTCTTAACTGGGGGACCACAATCAAAAACTTGGTTTTAAAAATTGTCAATTAGCCATCAAGAAAATTAGGCAATCGAAATTTCTAATAGCAATATTTTGCCGTTTGTTCGGTTTAAAAAAAAAAACGAAAAAAAAATATGACCCTATTAAAAACATTAAAGATGACCCTTTAAATTATTCTTTCCCCTAAAAGGTGTCAACGTTTCAAATTCTAACTATTGGTTAACATTTTTTCCTCATACTGAATTTGTTTCTACAACATCATAGAATGGGCTGCTAGCAACCAATGCAACAGGAGAAAAAAAAATCTACACTCAATACCAAAACGGACAATTACACTTTCTGATTAGTTCGTTAACGGAAAATAAAACTGAAAAATTAAATTATGCAGAGGGTTATGTTCAAAACCTTTGGCATATTTGAAAACGAAAAAAAAAATTATATATAGAACAAATGATTGCAAGGGACCATTCGTTGACGTAAATGAAATGTTCATCTGCTAAATGTATAAAAAATGCAAAAAAAAAAAAATTTGGATGACAACAGTAACAAGGGCCCTAAAAAAAAATGCGATCGTCCATTTTTCATTCATTTTTAAAAGTTGATATATGACATCCAGAATAAACATTTATCCAACATAAAATCCCTTTCAAGCCGATTGAACAAACATAGGGAATAAAGTCTGTGCAAAGCTATCTAGCTTCTTGGTATTTTGATTTACACGGTAGTGGAAAAAATTACGCTTTCAGTCTCTTTTGCGACATTTTTAAACAAGTGTTCAACACAAAATCGGAAAATTTTATTTTCGTACAGAATACTAAAAGCTAATTTATGGCCAAGGAAGAGATTTTAAAAATCAATTCTTTTATTCAAGTAGGAAGTGGAATTTAGTTTCCATAATATTGTGATTAAGAATTGGGTTGAAACAAACATAAAAACAGTTTGCAAAGCTCTCTAGCTTTCTGCACTAAAAGATAAAATTTACGCTTCCATAGTCGTGAACGGGACGGTACAAAATGAAGCGGAAATGTTCACAAAAAAATTCAAAACGGTATATTCACAATTTCGTCCACGGGCGTTCACGATTTCATGAACGGCATTCGTTTTTCTTTGGCCATGAAAAAGTTACTTTAAAATAATTCGTTTAGACGTTTTATTATTGGAAACTCCCTCGGTGCCGTGCAAAGGTGCAAGAAAACACAGGTCGAGTCACGTAGAGGAAATTCTTTTTTTTTTTTCAGTTTGGTTTAATTATTCGTTAACAACAACGTTTTCAGATCGTGAGCGCTGGTTGTATTTCGACTACGCATTTGTGTCATTTTATCGTTGTTCCAGATTGCTCGGCCGTTCTCCGTTTGACACACATGTGTGTTGATCCTTTCGTGAACGAATTCGTTTGAAATGAGCCACGCCGTGAATGATTTTTTCTATGAAGTGTGGTGATTAGGCATCAGTATAAAATCTCCAATATTTTCATTTTTAACATTGCCATACATAAATTGCCAAAAACTTATTTTCATATAAAATATTAACACAATTTTTGTGTTAGAAGAGATTCTAAAAACAATTCGTTTTTTCAAGTAAGAGGCCAAATTAGTTTCTTTAATCTGTTTTAATATAATTACTTATAACGACACCAAGTACGGTTTTAGGCCATTATTGAATTTATAGAAATGATTAAGTCTCTTTAAAAAGAGGCGATTGTTATACTAATCACAATCAATTTGAGAATTTCTAGATACAAATTAAATTAAAATAATTTTGTCTTAACTCGAAATTAAATACGCGATGTAAGGTCAAAGGCGTTAATTTATTGAAAAAAATTACGAATAAATACAATATTTAGACTCAAAATTCTCCAAATTCTGGGGGCTGCACACATCAAACAATCTATTGAAATAAGAAATATTCTTATCAGTTTTAATTTTCAAATTATTTTATAAGATTTTAAAATCAAATTTGGTTTAATTATTTTGAAAATTCGAAAAAATTTACGTTATCAAACTGAATATATTCCTGAAAATTTTTCCAATTTTTCTCTAATTTTTACAACACACTCCCTCACGTTATGATTAAATAAAATTGTACATTATTTAAATCAAAAACTCTAAAATATAGACAAATTTAAAGGTTTCCTTATACTTCCTTAGCAGAAATTTCAAATTATGTGTTAAAATTCAATTTGGTTAATTATTGATAAATTCGAAAAAAATTACCTTGCCAACTGAATATTATTCCTGAAAATTTTCAATTATCTCAAATTTTTACAATAATTTTTGTAGTTATGATAATAAAATTTGTACATTTTTAAATCAAAAACTCTAACCCCCAAATTCATAAAAGTTAACGTAAACTTTAAACCTACTATTACCATACAAATTCCTTCGATAAACTGTGAGTAAATTATTATGAATATGGGCATAAATATAGACAATTTAAAGGTTTCCTATACTTCTTAGTCAGAAATTTCAAATTATATAAAATCAATTTATTTAATTATTCAAACTTCGAAAAATTACGTTACCAACTGAATATATTCCTGAAAATTTTCAATTTTCTCTAAATTTTACAATAATTTCTGTAGTTATTATATATAATAAAAATTTTTAAATCACAACTCTAATCATAAGATTAAATTAATGGTTTTCCATTTCCTGTTTAGCCAGATAGTAAACGAGCGAAGGACATAAGGATTTCGATTTGCATTACTTTTTTTTTGGTTCATTTTCCAAAAATGTATGTATTATTGTGAACTTCAATGTAAGCTTTATATTTCTTTGTTACAGCTATTTGGTTGCCAAGATATTTTTAAACATAAATGAAACAAAAAAAAAAGAAAAACGACTGAGATTTCGTTAGGGTTTGCCGTAAAATTCAATATCAGATACGTGATGCTAAAACTATGTAAATATGAAATTCAAAAATATATATGAAGAGAACACATATACACACATCTACTTTATGTACGCAGTCGAAAGTCGGCCCACAACACTTTAGGAGGGGGCTTCAGCGGGTTTGGCAAATATTTTCCTAATTTGAATTGCCAATTAAAAATTTGCACTACATTCTGGGTTCCCTCCTTCATATTCCTACTTCGTTTATGTCCCATTATAAAGCTATACAATATCAGAGCAAGAATTCTTTTGCTATTGCCGCTCTCACCACACAAACTCAACTGCCTTAATATCAAACATCATTGCAATGTGGACAGGGCGGCTAGGCTGGTCTATATTATAGTATCACTATATGGCAAAAATATCCGAAGCATTACGATGTGTTCAAATACCGAGAGCATATCTGGATCTGAGCACTAAATTGCAGGGAACGAATGAACATAAGGACGACTATAATTTTAATGGAATTGACATTGTCTTAAGCGGGCATTAGAAAAGTAAACGATATCTCTATATTTTTTGTGCGCTTTAGTAAAGCAAGGCAACAAACAACTGGCAAGAAGAGCAAAAAAGAAATTATAAAAAATTAAATTTATACATCAATGAAGTTGTGTGGTGTATGATAATCTTTACGCCAGCAGGAAAGTCAGAACGACAGAAAAGTCATAGGACGGAATTGTTACAAGACCTAAAACTCAAAACGCTCAAGTCATGTTTAAACGTCTTGGTTTCTGTATTTTTTTTTTCTCCAACCTCCATTTCGATTGAATTACATTAGAACTTCTAATAGTTTTTGCATAATGAAAAACGTTTGCATATGAGATGCAAGATAAAGAACTGTATCAAGGATGATAACCTAAAATCAGTGAGATTTGATGAAGTTACAGAAATATTGGCTGTGTTCTGCCTACTTTCTGCAATATTTAGAATAAATACAATAAGCAGCCTGAAAGTATGCAAATATTTCACTCGGGAAAGTTTTTTAGAAGTAGAGTGAACAGTGTTTTCCGTTCATGTCAAGCATTCAAAGAAAAATGTTGAAGTTGATTTCATACAAAACCTAATTAGCATGAATATTAATATCCGCTAAAAAAAAACTGATGAAAACAAAATGTTCAATTTTTAATAATCCATCGGACATGAGTACAATGATTTTAAACGTTACCATATATTTTGTCAGAAGTAGTGACAACGTTCGGTTAATCCAACCTAATAACAGAATGCTTACACTCTATACTCTCGTAACTTTTTTTTTTTAATAATGACACTTTTTGTGGCCACCTTTTTGACTGGGAAAAGTAAAGCTGAATTTTCTCTTAAGATTTCTAATACTTTTTAAACGTACATACAAGGCAAGCCTAAAAGTGATGCAAATATTTCACTGCGAGATCTTTTTTTTTTTTTTTTTTTTGAAGCAGTGAAAACAGTTTTCATTCATGCCTAGTCATTCAACAAACAATATAATTGTTCAATTCAACGTAATTTCATCAATATCGGAAGTTGGTGCTAAAACTTTTGAAAATTAATTCGAACTTTTTTTTAAGCAATGACAACTGTTTGTGCCACTTCTTTGACTGGGAAAAGTAAACTGAATTTTATATTGGGAACAAATACATCTGAATTTACAAAAACTTGCCTGCAGCATTTACCAGTATTACTGTTATGGTCCTTATCTTTGGATTGACCAAAAAACAAAAATTTATCTACATTTTTACATTCAGAAACATAAAAATTCGCTCGGAGTGAAATATAAATTTCTATGTGCACGGGTGTCGAGATTTTTGTTTTCCATTTCATGTGGATTTGAGGACATGTAATTTTCAGGCATACGATTGCACCCCTAAGCTATAGAATAAAATATTTAGTGAAGTCAGGTTTTTTTTTAATATAGGCATTATATTACATCACATAATAATTTTGCAATATCTTAATCACAGTTATCACTACCCCTCTACTAATAAATAATATCGAATTGGTACGGTAAAAGGTTGTGATAAAGTGTTGGGGCAATTAATGCAAATATTTTCTTTAATAATTATAAACATTGCAAGTTGTCCGTGTTAACGTAAGACATTAAAATAATTTATAATATTTTCTTAAACAACATGGGACCCCTCGAAGAAAAAAGGATCCAATTGTGAGCACCTGGTCAAATGGAACAGGTTTATTCTCATGGTCGATTTTTTATACGTTGTTCTTTTTTGTGGTTTTTAATAAAAATATTTTATTTTCCACATATGAATGCTGAAATATACATATATTATACATAGGAATTTAACTTCAATGGTAAATTTTGTACAGATACATCAACTTTTCGATAGGTGTCCACGAGACATAACACACGCACATGTTTATACAAATGTTGTATATCAATCATTGGACATATATTTCACCATAGAGAGGTGAGAGAAGCATGATTTTTAGCGTAATTGCAGGTTAACAACATGTCACTCCATACGAGGGCATAGCCAAACTCATACCTTACACCTATGACATGATTCTATAATTCTTTGTAGACCACAGTTAATATTTCTGTTGTGTCAAACAACTACAGCCAAGGAAACAAAGAAAACAATAAAAATCTGATTTCGTATAAATAATTAAATTTTTTATTATCTCCATTAACAGCATTATTTAAATGTGGTAAAAATTTCATTAAATATTCTACAATGGAAACCATATCATGTTCATATGCCATGAGTAGTATATGTTAAAAGTATTTAATTAAAAAAGAATTTTTAATTTTTTCCTTCATATTTGCAAGGGTAAAAAAAACTAATAAAGTGCCATAAGCATTTACAAGGGGATATAAGGAAACAAGTCAAGTATTTTTCTGGGAAATTTCATAAAATTGCAAAATGTGAAAAAGGAGAGACGATGAATATATTAAAATTGGAAATATTTTTTAAGAAATTCATAGATAAGAGTACACAGATAAAAAATATCACCAAAACAATTTCTATTAAAAAGTTGAAGTTGAATTTTTTTTTCAATTAATAAATTAATTTATACAATTCAATTTTTAATACAGTTGAAAACATTAAGTAATTAAGTCAATGATTGAAAATTTAAAAAATTTTTAATTAAACAATTTATTAAATCAAAGTCGGAAAACTAAGGTTATTAAAAATGTGATTGATTTTTTTTTTTTTTTTAATTTGTCAGCTAAAAATTTGGCTTAAATCTAGTTAAGTACAAGTGGTCTGATTGGTCCAATTTTTGGGCAGCTTGTAGACTTTTCGATTCTAAACACAGAATGTAATATACAACTTTTTGTCGGACAGACCTATTTTCGGAGATAAGAGTACACAGAAAAAAATATCACCCAAAATATTTTCAATTAAAAAGTTGATTGAAGTTGATTTGTTTTTGTTTTTTCAATTAATAAAATAATTGATACAAATCAATTTTTAATACAGTTGAAAACATTAAGTAATTAAGTCAATGATTTCAATTTTTAAAAATTTTAATTAAACAATTTATTAAATCAAAGTCGGAAGACTAAGGTTATTAAAAAAGTGATGGAATTTTTTTTTTGTCTTGTTAATTTTTAGCTAAAAATTTTGGCTTAAATCTACTTTAGTACAAGTGGTCCGATTGGTCCAATTTTTGGCCAGCTTTTAGACTTTTCGATTCTAAATACAGAATGTAATATACAACTTTTTGTCGGACAGACCTATTTTCGGAGTTACGGGCCCCTACAGTTTTCATTATCACGTATCCATCGCACATAATTATCCTAAAAGTAATATATTTGGAGTAACATGGACGCGGAGAGGTCCGGGTCGCGTTAGCCCACTTTGGACTCAGTCCATAGGAGAAAGTCTCAAACCCAGCCGAAGGCCGGTAACCTATCCACTTTGGGTTCGCGTTAGCTTACTTTGGACCCTGTCAATAGGAGAAAGTCTCAAACTCCGACCAAAGCCAACCACCTATAAGCGAATTTCCAAGGGTCGGTATTTCGGAAACTACGCTCCTCCGACAAAATTTTTACTTAATATTTTCTCTTTAAAATGTTCATTTATTTCATGAAAAATTGCTGTCCGAATTAACAAAATTATAAAGGAAAATACCGATTTTCAGATGTCGATATATCGAAAAAACAAGGCTTTCCCCTTCTCCTACAATAAAAAAATATTTGTAGATTTGTTCCAAAATTTTTTTCAAACAATCAATTCTAAATTAGTCAAGAAAATTGTTAAGTTTTGAATGAAAAAATAATGGAGTTTTGCAATCAACACCAATTAATTTTTTTTAATTGAAATTAGTTAATGAAATAATTTAATTTTTTAATCAATATTTTTTTTAATGTCAAATTAAAACTGTGATCGACAGTTTCATGTTTCATTCGTGATAGAAGGCATTTCAATTAAAAATTTAATTGGATCAATTAATTTTGTGATTGGATCAGGAAAAAATTTGAGCGATATTTAAAATAAAAAATATATAACATAACTTTTAAGTGGCGCCCAACGCAGGTGCAAAGGGTTAAAAAGTACAAAACGTCAAATTTAAGATTTTTAAAAATAGGTAAAATTGAAATTAGAGAAAAAATTCACATATCGAATTTATAATTAATCAAAATCCATATACATTTTGCTCAAGGACATTGAACTGACAACTAATACTTAATGAAAAAACACTGAAATCGTATATACCCTCATGTTACAATAATCGTAAGATTTTGAATCAAAATAGCGAAATCATATCTTTGCAATTTTCGATTGCGAATCATAAGGCATATTTCTTTAAAAATTAATTAGTAAACACGAAGAACTTAAAATAATTTCAAATGACAATAGTAGTTTGAGACCCCGTAGGTTAGGTTAGGTTAGGTGGCAGCCCGATGTATCAGGCTCACTTAGATTATTCACTCCATTGTGATACCACATGGGTGAACTTCCCGATTCCATGTTGAGCTCAATGACAAGGGACCTCCTTTTTATAGCCGAGTCCGAACGGCGTTCCACATTACAGTGAAACCACTTAGAGAAGCTTTGAAACCCTCAGAAATGTCACCAGCATTACTGAGGTGGGATAATCCATCGCTGAAAAACTTTTTGGTGTTCGGTCGAAGCAGGAATCGAACCCACGACCTTGTGTATGCAAGGCGGGCATGCTAACCATTGCACCACGGTGGCTCCCCGTAATATAAATGTTTCTAAAGAAATTCAAGCTATGACAAGTTACTGCTTTAAAAAAATCAATTTTGAGAGGTACTACGGAAACGAATTGTGCTGCACACATGAAAGCTTTAAATAAGTTTAGAAAGGTTAAAGAGCACTGAGCCTCAACAATGTAAAACATTTTTTAAAACAATTCATTTAGATTTTAAAAAGGTTAGGCTAGGTTAGGTTAAAGTGGCAGCCCGATTAAATTTCAGGCTCACTTAGACTATTCAGTCCATTGTGATAGATTTTAAAAAGAATATTTAGCACTGGAAGTCAAAATTAAAATTGTGAGAGGAACTACGAAAACCATTTCTGCTGCACACATGAAAACTTTAAGTAGGTTTAGAAAGGTAAAAGAGTACTGAATCTCAACAATATAATATATTTTCTAAAACAACTCGTTTAGAGTATAGACAAATGTATTAAGCGTACAAGTCAAAATTAAAATAACTCATACAACCCATTGTACGCTTTATCTCAAAATATCTATATATCTATATGAACAAACAGAAGCTATTATTTCATGAACATTAAAAAGATTATTGTATTGTATTGTAGGGCTGACTACTACACATTTATTTTTCAAACAAATTGATTTCGTAAATGAATAAATTTCAAAATGGCAATTTGAGTAGAGTTTGAGATAAAAGAAATTCAAGCTATGACAAGTTACTGCTATAAAAAAATCAATTTTGAGAGGTACTACGGAAACGAATTGTGCTGCACACATGAAAGCTTTAAATATATTTAGAAAGGTTAAAGAGCACTGAGCCTCTACAACGTAAAACATTTTTTAAAACAATTCATTTAGATTTTAGAAAGAAGTATTTAGCACTGTTGACCTCCTGTTGACAATTAAAATTTTGAAAGGAACTACGAAACGATTTTTGGTGCACACATGAAAGCTTTAAATAGGTTTAGAAAGGTAAAAGAGTATTGATCCTCAACAATATAGTATATTCTAAAAACAATTCGTTTAGAGTATAGACAAATGTATTAAGCGTACAAGTCAACATTAAAATAACTAATACACCCATTGTACGCTTTATCTCAAAATATGAACAAATAGAAACTATTATTTCATGAACATTAAAAAGATTATTGTATTGTAGGGCTGCTACTACACATTTATTTATTTATTTATTTTTATTTATTTATTTAAATTTTGTAATTCGAAGCCTCAGGGGACCAATCTAACATAAATTACAATAAGACTACAAAAACATTTAAAATTAAAATTAATTAAATTAAGATAAAAATAAAAGCTTTTATCTTAATTTAATTAATTTTAATTTTCAATGTTTTTGTAGTGTTTATCAAACAATTGATTTCGTAAACTGGCAAATAAAAATTAACATAACCTATGGTACATACTATATATATAAAACATGACTTATATATGTATGAATTTTTATCTTTATTATCTTTCATTCATTTTTTTTTACTGTTTATATTTATTTAATTTATGAAAACGCTTCACTTCATATTTTGATACTGTATATGCATACACTGAATAACTCAGTAAATTACTTATGAATAAACACTACTCAAGGATAATACAGCGATATGTTCGCTCTTTTGAGGAGATTGTATAAAAATCACAATATTTTCCTGGAAAATTATCAACAGTTTCGCGTTTCTGTCTCTGTCTCATGGAGAGTATAACATGATATTGCCATCATTTGACCATGCAGTCAAACGGTGGCAAATTCTGTCTGACAGACAACCATGGAATCACGCAACTTGCTTGCCTGCTAGCCATCAACACAGCAGTTGTGTTAAATACCAATTATTAGTCTTCTTGTTTTATTTAATCGGAATACATATTGACGAGTGTGTTGGGGCAGAAGAGGCGCCATAGTCATCGATTCGAACAAAATGAATGTATGAATGAATTGTAAAAATGGATAGCTAACAGGCATTTGTTTGCAATATGCTTTTTCCCATAAAAACACATACACGCGCACATGCAGATTCTCATTCCTTCAGTGGCCGCTAGCTAGGCTGGCTATAACAAATGGAATTTTTAATTAATATTTTATATGAATTTGCATAAAATGTAATGATGATAGCCGATGAGAAGCGAACAGTTAAGCCCAGTTCTGGTCACACAAAATGACGGTATGTCAAGTGTAGTGTATTAAGACAGACAGGCAGACCAACGAAGGTATAAACGTGGCCGTGGAGCGGATAAATGGTAGGATATAAAAAAAAAACACGGAAACAGTGGCTATCAAATGTGGCAATAATGACAACACATTTTGAATTGTGTCCTTTGTTTTAAGTTTAATTTTTATTCAGGCTTTTTCACACATATGTTTATCGGATTTTGTGTTGTAAATAAACACCGGGTATGACAGAAGATCCCCGCAACAAATGGAATTTATATTTCATTGTGTTTTTTTTATTCGCTTTCCGTTTGTGTTTTGAGTCACATAGGAAAAACACAGCTTAATGTCGTTTTTATTGATTTCAATTCATTTATTTATTTTTTTTAATCAAGCGATAAACTTTTAATTGTATTCAATATTATTAACAAATTGTTGATGCAAACATCTCATGAAATGGCTCCTGTTGACATAATGGACCTATAAACAAAGTGTTTGACCAATTGAATTACTGTTTATTTATTTATGCAATCAATTTGTTGATATTCATCAACATCAGCATCAACTTCATCATCTCATCATTGGCAATTTCATATCAATTTGCAATTGAAATCGGTGTCATGTTGCGTTAGCAATGCAAATTTGTAATTTTGCCAAAAGGGGAAATATAATGCATAGTTGAGTGGAAATAATTGATTGTAGTGGAAAATATTGTGTTTTTTTCTTATTTCAAGTCTCTTCAAGCTATTGCAAAGTTGTTGTATTGTGATAGACTGTAATAGTATTCTTTAGAAGAAAAATAAATAAAAAAAATATTGAATAATTTAACATCCTGGAAAACAATAAGAAATGTGCTACCAATGTCACAAATAATATGGGGGTTGAAAAGAGGTAGATAGATAATCTTGAAAGAAGTTGTTTCGACAATTCTGTCATTATATACAAGATCAAATTTAAAGATCATTAAAATTGCCCATTATCGTCTAGGAAAAAATGTGGAGAATTTCTCGAGTTTATTATCAACTTGGACCCAAAATAAATTTATAATAAAACTAATTTATTTTCACAAATAATATGGTGGTTGAAAAGAGGTAGATAGATAATATTTTAAGACGATGTTTCGGCAATTCTGTCATTATATACAAGATCAAATTTAAAGATCATTAAAATTGCCCATTATCGTCTAGGAAAAAATGTGGAGAATTTCTCGCAGTTTATTATCAACTACGACCCAAAATAAATTTATAATAAAACTAATTTATTTTCTTTAGATTAATTAGCTATCTAGGAAAATTCTAGGACGACTTTTTTGGATGATTAAAATGTAACTTGCAAATATTGATCTATTTTAATTCATTGGAAGAAGAATATATGACTAATTAAAACACATAATGAACACCTAAATATCGAATTACTTAGAAACTCATGATTTACTAAAAACAATTTTGGTTAGAGGAAGAATCGAAACTGCATTACTGTGCTTACTGATGATAAACCTTGGATGAAAATATGCTAACAGTCGTACTTATGGTATCAGTTGTCGTAGACAATAGCAAGGTGTTGTCGAGTACTGAAAATCTCGAAATAATTCCTGTCAAAACTACGGAAATTGTTTTCTATTCTTCAACATTGCATGCAAATTGATTTCTTTCATATTTCACTGCCAGATCTCAACAATTAATGAATTGTTTAAAATAAGCGTTTCGATCAACGATCCATTCTTGAAGGCCTGTCCTAATGTATGCTGATTTATAATAAATTCAAAACCAAATACATGATAATATCCCACAATAGAATCTTTTTCAATTCTGATGTTTCAGATGACTGAAGATTGAAAATAGCATATATTAATATAGGAAGATATTTCTTCAACAAAGGTCGCCGCGATAGGATCTCAGAATAGTCATACAAAATGTTTAATACAACGTTTGACAATTTACTGATAGTGAAATGCATTATATTACCCCACAAAGATATATCTAATACGAAGCAGCCGTCTAATCTATACAGTGGCATCTGATTTGGCAGAGGTAGAGTCTGAAACCATTCACCTAGGATTAAATACCTTGTGTCTAAGAGAAAATTTCTCATACACAGTTATTGCCTTTAGAACTCATTGTCATCTCAGATACAAATTATTAGCAATGCTGAAATATTTAAAAAATATTATTTTTTATATTTTTCTCTTAATATTGTTCCGATAATTGATATTCCTTAAATTAAATTAGAATTAATTATACAACTAAGCTTATTACTAAAATATTATTCACATTGAATTAATTTGTCAAAATTAAGCTAGTACTATCAATTATAAGATATAAAATTCGTTGAAGACAGAAAAAAAATTCACGAAATTTTTTCCAATTAAAGCCTAGGTTTTAAAAAATATTCAATTAAAAATTTAATTGATTAAACAAATTTTGTAATTGAAACAAAACTTAATAACAAAAGTTAATAGTATCAATTAATTTTTTAATTGACTTTCCATAATTTTTTTAATTGATACTATCACTATTGAAGACATTTCAATTAAAAATTAATTGGATCGATTAATTTCGTGATTGAATCAAACAATCACGAAATTAATTTGTGCATTAGCTTTCCATATATCATAAATGAAATAATTATTAAATTTATCTTAACGCATACAATTTAATGAAAAGTTAAAAATATAATGACTTTATCTACATATACGCCGCCTTAAGGTATGCTTTAATGAAATCAAATATTGATTGACAAATATTTTCAAAAAAAAAATTACAATTTTTAAAATATACCCTACGGAAAATGTATCAACCACAGAACCGGTACAGGACTAGTCCCTGGTGTGTATGGACCCTTGGTATGGACCAGTCCCAGTTCTGGTCAAAACGTATGGAAGGGACCGGACACTTTAACATGGGTTTGTCATTGATGGGGTAAATTTACATTTTAGGACGCGTCTTGGACTCATCCCAAAGGACACGTCCTGGGACAATTTAACAGGAGCACCCCATAGACAGGTCCTCACGAACCAGTCTTGGGTCGTCAGTGGCAATTTTCACCAATTTCCCATAGGGTACTATCTACGATTTTTTTCTCTTTTTTTCTTTTCTCTTTTCATCTTAAGGCTACAATATGCATGGTTGCATTTATGCAACACAGTTTTTTTTTTTAAGAAATTCAAACATCTGTTAACGTTTTAATATCAAATGATCTATTGAAGTTAATGCCTAAGGAAATATAATACTTCATTGAAATAAATAGAACAATCTATGCCAAAGGAAACGTAATAATTAAATAAAATAAATTATGCAACCCATGGGGCGCTATAAAGTTCTCCAGAAAAAAAAAAAACAAAATCAATGCATAGATGATTAACTATTTAATTTTATTAGGGCTGCTTATAATCACTTGGATTAGAAGTAGAATATGATTTCCGATTCCACAATCAAAATAATTTGCTTTCCAAAGCTAGGATTAAAGTGCACACATTCAAATGTATGGTTGCTCGCAAAACCGAATTAAGAGTAGATTTCAGATTTGCAATAAATTTCGTAAAATCAATTCAAATAGCTTTTAAATCAAGAATATATTATGGGAGACAACAGAATTAATATTACTTATTCAACACCATGTACCAAAAGAATTTAATATGGCTTTTCAGCAAACTTTAAGATGACCTGATTGGAAACCATTATTTGAAAATAATAAAAATCATAATTCCCCTCAATTACATAAAAATTACTATTAGATAAATGAATAGACGTCCTCTCTAACAGCTCACAATAGTTAATCCGCACACACAAAACAGAAAATCAACTAAAATATATTATATTTATTACAGAGAAAATCAATTTGCAATTAAATTATAGGAAATTATGCTACGCTAAGAGATTACTAAAAATATGCCAATAAAAAATCAAGACCACAT
Organism: Haematobia irritans; assembly: GCA_003123925.1. NCBI lineage: Eukaryota > Metazoa > Arthropoda > Insecta > Diptera > Muscidae > Haematobia > Haematobia irritans. Next base: position 3,216 of record PGFW01029447.1, on the reverse strand, counting down.
ACATACATCATAAAGGGACTGTGGCAGACAACCACAACCACCTTCTACATAAATATTGCCTATTATATTAGGGTGTTAAAAAAATAAACACACCAAACGAGAAGGCTAAAAGGACTAAGTAAGTGAAAAAAAAAGAAAATTCGTTATGGCTTATAATAGAAGCAACACATGTTGCTAGCTGTGTTTTTTTTCTCTTTTGTGGCAATCAAAGTAACGGAAAGGATGTGAATAGAGAGAACGAGAGAGGACAGTGTGAGAGAGGGAAAGCAACAAATAGAAAATAAACAATTGACTGTTGCTTTTTGGTGCTCCTTTTCTGGTCATGTCCTTCATTTATTGTATTTGCCGTTGACCATGAACATACCAAGCAGACAAAAACCGATTCTTCGTTCATATTTTGTGTTTTTTTTTTTTGCTTCTTATCAAAACCAAAATATGGCACTGAGAAGGCGCACCACAACAAGGGTAAGCGGGACCATGACTGGCTTGCTGCATGGCTAGCTGGCTGAATTAATAGTGGTTGCCATTTGGTATGCATTGTGTATGAGAATGTTCAGATCCTTCGGTTATAGTATGGATTTTTCGGTATTGTGTTGTGCTATTAACAAGAAAACCATTACTGACCATAAACACACTCGTCGAATTCACACATACACCATCCAACTGTTTATGCAGTATTTTCAACATCCTTCTCCAGGCATACATACATACTCAAGTATTCGGACAAACATAAACTCCATACTGGTCGACATATACATCACACACACACAAACTATCGCAAAACTAAAGCCTTGTTACAAAATCAATTGGTTATACAGAAGCCGAGTGAAAGTTTTCGGCAAATTTGTTTGGCTTTCATGGAGCGCCAAAATTCAGGATGTTTCCTTTTTTATTGGTTCTAGCATGTCTGAGTATTTGTTGTTGTTGAACTTTATTTTGCTTCTTTTTTTTTGGTTGGCGCTTGTGTTGCTTCTTTTTTTTCTAATTCGACTTCATTGCGCATTTTCTTTGGCACAAGACCAGAGTTTCTGTTTTGTCGGTCGTGTGGGCCGCTGGTGTGTGTTTGTGATTAGTGGCCTGGTATTGAGTTTCAGCGTGATCGCTTGACCATAAACAAAAATGGCCTCTTATCTATTCACTAGGGGCACTGTTTTGCCATTCGTAAAAATTATATGTTTGGGAGTATATACTAAAGCCATAGGTGATTCATTGTAAGAACTTAAGCGAGGGAATATTGGTCCCTTATCTTTACATACTATATAGAGGTCATCGTGAAAAATAGTAAAGAAATTTAAAAGAAAAAAATTATTTGGTTTTCAAGTAAGAAAGTTGAAAATAAAAACCAAAGCTAGTTGTGTGAAAACTTTAAAAACAGAATTTATAGTAAAAAAAACAAAACATAAATTAATTTAAAAATAAATAAATAAAAAAAAATAAATAAAAAAATAAATAAGTTAATTAATTAAAAAAAATTGTTTCAAAATTATATTAAATTGCAAATGTTTTTTTTTAAATTGTGAAATTTATCATTTACCAACAATTTTTTAAATCTGCATATTCTAATTATAGCCCATACACATTAGGCTCAAAAATCTACTAAAAAGTAGATTTGAAATTCGGAATTTGGAATATGAAAGGTGTGGTTAAATTGTAGAAAGGAGCCGATGTTGAATGTGAACCGACACCTAAACCGGCCAAGTTTTTTCCGAATTTTCATTTGACATTTTCTATTTCAGACTACTCAATTTTTGAACCTGAAGAGATAGCACAATCAACAACGTGTTATAATGGTTTCCAAGAAATGGAAACACGTGATGATCAATTTTTCGAAGAAAATATCTTTCAGTGTGAGGCACATTTTCACGCTCAGTGGATTCGGTCAATTAAAGACAGAATTGCCGCATTTGCTGGCGAATCCCAAGCAGTGATTGTCGAAGACAATGCACCCACAAAGCAGTGACTGTTTGGTGACGGTCTATTGGCTTGGCGGCATCATTTATGGGCCGTTATTTTTTATTTCTCAAAAATGTGCGGTCAGGCAAAGTTTACTGTGAATGGTGTTCGCTAATCGTGAGACGGAATAACGATAACTTTTTAATTGGCCCGAATTGGAAGACGATGGATGTGTAACGATATGTGGTTTTCAGCAGGACGGTGCTACTTTGCCACACAGCTAACCGAAACAATGACTCTTTTGACGCAACAAATTTCACATGGCCGTCAATGGCAGATGTCAACTTGGCTGCCAAGATCATAGTGATTTTGAAAACCGTTCGACCTTTTTTTCTTTAGGGTTATTGTGCAAAGAAAACGTGTCAGTTGACGTCGATAGGCCCAGGTCAACAATTCAGAGGGCTAAAGGATGAAGATAAATTCGGTCACATTATTAACGCGGCATAGACACCTCATTATGCCCTCAGCGTCAATCGAAAATTTGGACGGCATCGGATGATGGTCGCTGCCACCGAGGGTCGCGGCGGCGCCACCATTTGGCCGATATTTTTGTTCCGCATACATAATTGAACTATATCAATATATCATAATAAAACTAAAATTACAATTAATTTCCTAAATAGCATTGGTGTTTTATTCAAATCAACATCGGCCCTTGAAATTTTAAAACATCCTTTTATAAAACAGATTTAAATAAAAAAACAATACAATAAATAAAAATAAAAAAAAAAAAATTAAATAAATAAAATGAAATTAATCAAAAACAAATTATTTTTCAAAGTATATAAATTCTCGAAATGTTATTTTTTTACTTGTGAAATTTTTTCGTTACCTAGTCCTACCTATTTTTTACATCACCTATTCTAGGGTTAAAAATATCAATACTCATTTAGGCTCAAAATCTTACTAAAAAGTAGATTTTGAAATCCATTTTTATTTAAATCAACATGACATTTGAAAATCTGGCTAATAGTGGGATTTTGGAAGCTTAATAATGTGAAATGCAGGTATAACAATATTTATTCCCACCATAATTATTCATAGATTTTAGCAATTTTGCCCACATGGTAGCTTAACATATAAGAGCACGTATCTTTTAATGATACAACCAGAAAAAAAATTCTTAGCCATCGCTTAAAATTTTGACCCAGAATTTCTTACGAGAAATCGAAGTTTGGTTGCATTAGCAAAAAAACATTATAACAGAGTTTTTATAAAATATGTTGTTTCCAGAAAATTCTATAGTACTGTTTCGTCTTGTGT
>PGFW01029446.1:9602-25594 GCA_003123925.1 Haematobia irritans | reverse complement strand
CAGAATTGCCCAGTTCCCATAGTCGTTTTTTCGGCCTTTTGCCCAGTCTAACAACAAAACTCAAAAGCAATATTTGTGGGAATCTTTAAAAAGGTGATTTATTTATGTTTTAGACATTTTGCAAAAGTAACATTCAAAATAAGATCAGACAAAAATATTTTGAAACACAATCTTTTGCTTAAATACACAATGCTCTCAAAGGCTCCATGCAACCAGCAAAAAATAATAAGACAAAACAGAATTTTGACAGGATTTAAGTTCCGAAGGCGAATTTATATTCACTCTCAAAAACAAACAAAAAAATAATAATAAAATAAAAAATGTTACTTAAAAAATAAACAAACTAAGAACGTGTATAAATTCCACCATATTCATTATCTACAATCATTCCTATACACTTCCAAAAAAAAAAACTTCCTATACCTAATAGGAAAGAGTATGCAAGTTTTCGTAGCTGTATGCACGGAACGCAAAAAATTACTTTTTTTAATGGGAAAAATACGAAGATCCAAATGAATATTAAAGCGTTGAACGTTGACCTTGTTGTACGTGTCTTTATAAAAAAAATATTTTACTGGATAAAAAAAAATTCAAACTATCCAACAACAATATCGTAAGCATTTCAGCACTTAAAACGCCAATAAAGAAATTCTACTACTCAACAAAAATATTCACTTGCACAAATTGGCTGCACATTAAGTTGGTTTTTAAAAAATTCCACTATTTGATTTGCCGAAAAAACTCCCACTTTTCAATAAATATGTCATAAGCTCTTTATCATTTGTTTGTTAATTGTAATTTACTGAAATAATCGCCATTGGGATAAGAATATAGGTCATTCACAAAATTTTCTATAGAAAATAAAAGTTTTAGGACAAAGTTTTGTTAGAGAAATAAAATTTTTCAGAGGAAATTTTTTCTATAAAAATGAAAATGTTGATTGGAAATAAACTTTTGGTTACAAATTTTTAATTTAGAATTAAATTTGACAAAATTTTCTATAGAATTAAAATTTTATCACAATTTTCTATAGATAATAAAATGTGACAAAAATATCTACAGAAATAAAATTGTCAAACATGTTGATATAAGAAATACAATTTTTGACAAAATTTCTATAAAAATAAAGTTTTCGACACAATTTCTATAGAATTAAAATTTTAGACAAATTTTCTCATGTATAAAATTTTTTACAAAAATTATCTATAAAATAAAATTTTGGCAAAATGTTTGTATAAAAATAAAAAATTGCTGGCAAAACTTTCTGAGGTTAGAAATTAAAATTTTGACAACATTTCTTATAGGAAATACGTTTTTGTTAATTGTAATTCAGAAAAATATCGCCACTGGATTAAAAAATTATAGACATCACAAATTTTCTCTATACGAAATAAAGTCTTTGACAAACTTTTGCTAGAGAAAAAAGTTTCGGGAAAATTTTTCTTATAGAAATATAAAATTTTGACAAAATGTGATTGAAATGAAACTTTGGGGGACAAAAAAAAAAAAAAAAAAATTTTTTTTCTTTTTATAAAATTAAAGTTTCAATAACATTTTCTATAGAATCAAATATTTGACTAAACTTTTCTATAGAATTAAAAATTTTGACAAATAAATCTACAGAAAATAAATTTTTGGCAAAATGCTGTATAGAAAATTACAGTTTTGGACAAATTTTTATAAGAATTAAAATTTTGACACAATTTTCTATAGAATTAAATTTTTTGACAAAAATTTTTGTCAAGTTAATAAAATTCTTGACAAAATTATCTATAGAATAAATTGTTGAGAAATTATCTATAAAAATTAAAATTTTGACAAAATTTTCTATAGAAAACAACAATTTTGACAAAATTCTATAAAATAAATTTTTGACAAAATTTATCTAGATAAGGAATAAAATTTTGCCAATAATGTCTGTATAAAAATAAAATTTTTGCAAATTTTCTATAAAAATAAAATTTTGACAACAATTTTCTATGAACATAAAATTTTTTGTTGAATTGTAATTTATTAAAAATACTCCGCCATTGGATAAAAAATATAGTTTCGTCAGCAAAATGTGTCATATAGAATTTAAATTTTTTGACAGAAATTTTTGACAAAATTATCTACAAAAAGTAATTTTGCAAAATGTTGGATCGAAACACAATTTTGACAAAATTTCTATAAAAATTCATAGTTTTGTGAAACAATTTCTATAGAATTAAAATTTGAGCAAAATTTCTTCTCATGATTAAAAATTTTTGACAAAATTAGTCTAAATAGAAATAACATTTTGAAGACAATTATCTATAAGAATTAAAATTTTTGGACAAAATTTCTATAGAAATAACATTTTGATAAATTTTCTATAGCAAATAAAATTTTTTGCCCAAAAATTATCTATAGAAATAAAATTTTGGCAGAAATGTTGTATAAAAATAAATTTTGTTTAAAACTTTCTATTAGAAATACACAATTTTGACTACATACTTTCTATAGAAATAAAATTTTTTGTTAATTGTAATTTCATAAAAATATCCGCATTTGGATAAAAATATTAGTTCGTCACAAAATTTTGCTATTGAAATCAAAGCTTGGGATCAAAATTTCTGTATAGAGAAGTAAAATTTTCGGGGCGAAATTTTCTATAGAAATAAAATTTTGACAAAATGTTGGTATTTGAAATAAAATGTTGACCAAAATTTCTGATTAAAAAGTAAGTTTTGAACAAAATTTTTCTATAGAATTAAAATTTTGACCAAATTTTCTATTAGAAGTAAAATTGGCAAAATATTGTATAGAAGTACAATTTGACAAAATTTTTTTATAAAAATAAGTTATGGACAAAAATCGTTCTATAGATATTAAAAATGTTTGGCAAAATTTTCTATGGAAATAAAATTTTAACAAAATTATCTAATACACCAAACAAATTTTAGACAAACGAAAGTTCGTTTCTAATTGACTTTTTCGCTGTAAGGAAGCTCTATTTGGATAGAAAAGTATATACTTTTTTGTGATAACGTTTATAACTTTTCCATTGATGTAAAAAAATATCATAAAGCTAACTCAAAATAACAACAAACAATCTTTTCTGGCCTAATCATTTTGCCTCACAATCTTTCTCACTTCCACGATGTTTTTTTTATTCTCAGATCGGTTTTTCTGTTCAATACAACACAATGTAGAAGAAATTGATTCGATTTTAACACTATATTATTTTTTTTCAATTTTAGACTTTTCGCCTGGACGGAGAATCTAACGCGGACATGAAAATTTGTAAGCCAACTACACTACCCACTGAGCTTTTGGTAGCTGTTATTAGTCGTCAATAGAAAATTATTGCCATATACGTTACTATTTATATAGGCATGCTTTTGCGGCCTCCCACGAGTCGGCTAAACAAACTTTATTTACCACAGAAAACATACATTTAGTTGGACACCGTGGAGCAGTGGTAGCTAACGGTCTTCGCCTAGCATTCCAAGGGTCGTGGTACGATCCATGATTTTTTACAATTATATTTGCCCAGATATGTTTCGGAAGATTCCGCAAAAAACGTTCAAGATTTTACATACTACTTATATTAAATTTTTACTATGAACTGTAAAAATCGTGTCTTATTTAAAGACATACCGTCAGACAAGAAAGTGCTTTGATATATTATTTTTATTTTATTAAAAAAAAAAAAATTATACCAGCGAAATTTTTTGGTTGATAAAAGTTTACATCTTCGAAGCAATTTCAAAAAACTTTAACTGAAGAAAAACGTTTTTGCGTACAGGTTTCAAAGGTTCTTTCTTCTCTGTATGTGTAGAATCTAAATGTGACAAAAATTTTTCTATAGAAGTACAATTTTGACAAAAATTTTCTATGAAAATAAAGTTGGACAAACTTTTCTATAGAAGCTTAAAATTTGACAAAATTTTCTATAGAAGTACCAATATTGACAAAATTTTCTGTTTGGACAAACTTTTCCTCTATGAATTTTTAACATTCTGACAAACTTTCTCTATAGATGCAAAATTTATGTACAAATTTTCTTATAGAAATAAAATCTTGTCAAAGATTACCTTATAGAAATAAAATTTTTGACAACATTTTCTATAGGAAATAAAATTTTGCGGAAAATTTATACTATAGAATAAAGTTTGGGAAAATTTCTATAGAAACAAAAAAAATTTCTATAGCAAATAAACATTTTTTTGACAAAATTTCCTATTTCGAAATAAAATATCCGCCATTGCGATAAAAATTATAGTCGTCACAAAATGTTCTATAGGAACTAAAGTTTTTACAAAAATTTTGTATAAGATAATAAAATTTTGGCGAAATTTATCTATAGAAATAACAATTTCTGACAAATGTTGTATTGAAATAAAGGTCTGGACAAGAGATTTTTATTATAGCGATATAAAATTTTTGCGGCAAAAGTTTTCTATTAGAAATTATTTTGTTCAAAAATATATCTATAGAATTAAAACTTCTTAGGCAACATTTCTCTATAGGAATTTTTAAAATTTTGACAAAATTTTCTACATAATTAAATAATTTCTAAATAAAGATTTTACAGAATAATTTTTATAGAATAAAATTTTGGTGAAAATTTTCTTATAGGAAATAATTTTGGACAAATGTTCCGTATTAATAAAGTCTTGACAAGTGATTTTTTTTATACCGATTAAAATTTTGGGAACAATTTTCTATAGGAAATAATTATTTTGTCAAAAATCTATCTATAGAATTTAAAATGCAACATTTTCTATAGATTAAAATTCTGACAAAATTTTCTACAGAAATCAAAATTTTGTCAAAATTACCTATTTAGAAATAAAATTTTTGGGAAAATTTTCATACAGACAGGGATAAAATTATTGACAAATTTCTATTCGCAAATAAATATCGCCATTGGATAAAAATATAGTCGTCACAAAATTTTCTATAGAAATTTATACAAGTTTATCTACAAAATTTTGTATTAAAATTAAAATTTTTGGGACAACTTATTTCTATAGATAATAAAATTTTCTTATAAAAATAAAGTTTGTGACAAAATTTTCTATAGAATATTAAAATTTTGCCAAAGTTTTCGCTATAGCAATAAAATTTAACAAATCTATCTATATAATTAAATTTTGCTGACATTTCGTGTAGAAAATAAAATTTTGAGCAAAATTTCCTATCGAAATAAAATATCGCCATTTGGATAAAAATATAGTCGTCACAAAGTTTTCTATAGAAATAAAGTTTTTACAAAATTGTATAAAAATAAAAATTTTGGGAAACTTTTCATATAGAAATTTAAATTTTTTATTAGAAATAAAAGTTTTGACAAATCTTTTCTATAGCAATTTAAAATGTTTGCCAAAGGTTTCTTATAGAAATAAAATTTTAAACAAAAATTTAACAGAAATTAGATGTTTGGCAAATATAGTCGTCACAAAAGTTTTCTATAGGAAATAAAGTTTTTTACAAAATTTTGTATAACAATAAAATTTTAGGAAACTTTTCTATAGAATTACAAATTTTTTTAAAATAGAAATAAAGTTTTTTGACAATTTTATCTATAGGAATTAAAATTTTGCCAAAGTTTCTATTTAGATTTAATAAAATTTTACAAAATATCTACACGAATTAAATATGTTGGCAAATATATTTTCTATTAGAATTACAATTTTGACAATTTTCTATAAAAATAAGTTTTGATAAACTTTTCTATAGAATTAAAATGTTGACAAAAATTTTCTATAGAAATAAATTTTGACAACATATTTTTTATAAAATAGAATTTTGACAAATTTTCTGTTAGAAATAACATTTGACAAAATATTGTATAGAAATAAATTTTGATAAAATTTTCTATAGAAATAATATTTTGATCAAATTATCTATAGAAATAAAATTTTGACAACATTTTCTATAGAAATAAAATTTTGCGAATATTTTTCTATTAGAAATACAATTTTGGCGAAAAAGTTTCTATAGAAATAAAATCGTTGACAAATTTCCGTATTAATAAAAAAAAAAAATTAAAAAAAAAAATCTAAAAAGAAAAGAGAGTTGTTAGGTGCTTTTATCAAAATATTTTTTTATTTTTAACTGATTAAAAAATCCGCTATTCAACGAAAATATTGTAAATATTTCATCACTAGCAGCTGGCGCCTTAGCAGCCAATGCTACTTTTCCCTTTTTTAACCCTAAAACACATAGTCGGTTTGGGTATAATAAGTTTGATCGGCCAAAAAATTGCCTACCAGAAATATTGATTTTAGACCCCATAAATATATACGATTTCGACCTTCAGAATCACTTCTGAGTCGATCTAGGCGATTGGTGTCCGTTCCGTCCGTCCCGTCTGTCCATGTATTTTGTTGTGTCACAGGATTCCGGTCGCAAATTATTAACGCATTTGATGCAAATTTGGTACAGGATTTTTTTGGGCACAAGGACGAATCGCTATTGAATCGGATCAAATTTAAAGATATAAGCTCCCATATATATGGTATCCGCCGATTTCGACAAATGGGCGTCACGTTGCGCGTTTTTGCCAAAGGCCATCGTCACCAAATTTGGCAAAACATAATCTTTTTCATCTCCTTCAGTCTTGGCAAAATTTCATCCAATCGGTTCAGATTTAGATATTAGTCCCATATATTATGTAATCGCCGATTTTCCAAATTTGGACTACAAAATCCTTTCTTATCAACCCGGATCTGACAAATTTGCGCTAATGTCAGTCTTCTATTAGCCACTTACTATATGCTGAAAAAAATTCATCGAAATTCGGTTCAGATTTAGATATAGCTCCCATATACTATGTTACGCCGATTTTTTTTTAAATTGGCCATAAAACCCTTACTTTATGCAACCGATCTACTAAAAGTTTGCTAGATTTCAGCTCCTCTATTAGTACTAAATTAATGTTGCAAAATTTTCATCAAAATCGGCTTCACGATTGTTAGCATATTAGCCTCTATATGTATCACGCGATTTTGAAAAAATTCGCCCTAATTAAACCTTATGTTTGACCATACAGGCCTCATTTCTTAACTGATCTTACTCAAATCTTGCACCAGGTAATCTTTTGTGGTATTAATCAACCCGCAAAATTATTATGCAATTTGGTTCAGATTGTTAAGATATAGCTTCCATATTATATGCATCGCTCTATTTTCCCAATTTTGGCCATAATACTTTTTATTTACTCAACCAAGGTTACTCAAATTTCAAAATTTGATTTACTAGCGCATCGTATTTTACGTTACTTGTAGCTTTTACATAGTGAATATGCTCGATTTTTACAAATTTTGATTTATTACCCACACTATTAACGATTTTCTCTTTTTTTTAATAATGGGCTCAATTATAGTGGCATACTAACTCCGTTAGGTGCCAATATCAACACAGCCAGTGTTGCTAGAAGTAGGGACGTAGGGCCACAATGTAGGACATTTCACTCAACATAATTTTGTAATAATATTTTACATTTTGGTGGCTCTTAGAGGGAGGCAAATATAGAAGCCGGCAAGGGCTTGATCTTTAATAATGTGTGGTAAACTTTATTCTGTACGAAAATTTTGTCAACATTTTATTTCTATAGAGACCATTTGTCAAAAATTGTATTTCTATAGAATTTTTTTTTTTCAAAATATTATTTTCTATAAAAAATTTCTCAAAAATTTTATTTTTCTGCTGGAATTTTTCTTCAAAATTTTATTTTATATTAGAATTTATTGGCAAAATTTTACTTCTATTAGAAAATTTCGGCACAAAAATCTTGTTTTACTCAGGAACTTTTTCCAAAATTTTATTTTTATAGAATTTTAACAAAAAAGGTTACTAATTTGGGTAGAATTCTACCAACTGTGGCAACCTGGTTGGTAATTACAAAGTATATCCTAAGTTTTATATGTCTACGTTGCATATTCATTGTTTTAAGATATAAAGTACTTAGAACCATTTTTTCATTTCATCTTCATTTATTTATTTTTGGGTTCCTATACACAAGATACTATATCTTATCATGAGTACTTAGACATCAATAAATGTTTATAATAAATATCATATAAGTAGATATTCTTACGATATTTTAAGAAGTTATAAGAAATCAATAATTATGAATAGCGAAATTACATAAATATGTTATGAATTACGGATATTATATTTTTTTTTATTTTTTCTATTTATTTTTTTTTTTTTTATTTTGTTTTTTTTTTTTTGATTTTGTTTCATTTATAATCGCCCTGAATTAGATTTTTTGTTAGCTGTGCTTCTGAACTTGCACTGTGTTTGTGATATTACGTTGAAGTTGATTGGGTTTAACTTGATTCCAGAGGACGAGTCGCTTATATAAAACACTGCCGCCCTCATGATTAAACTTGACTTCTATGTCGAGACTTTATCAAATTTTACCACGCGTTGGATCTAGCGAATGTGGTAAATCATTTCGTAGAGTATGATGTTCCTTTTGTGTGTATAATTTTTTGGAGGAATAACAGAGTTCTGAGTTGAACGTATTTGTCAAACGGGATACCAAAAATTTTGTTCGCAAAAAGTGTCACACTATCATAACGTTTCAATCCGAAGACATAGCGGGCAATATTGTTGAACGTGGTTGTTAGTCTTTTTAAATCGGTGGTTGTGGAATTTTAAAAAGGTGATTTATTAATGTTTTAGACATTTTGCAAAAGTAAATCAAAATAAATCAGACAAAATATTTTGATATACAAAATTTTTTGTTAAATACACAATGCTCTCAAAGGCTCCATGAACCCAGAAAAATAAATAAGACAAAACAGAATTTTGACAAGAATTTAGTCGAAGGCGAAATTTATATTCACTCTCAAAACAAACAAAAAATAATAAATAAAATAAAAATGTATAAAAAATAAACAACTAAGAAGTGTATAAAATCCCACCATATTATTATCTACATCATTCTATACACTCGAAAAAAAAAACTTCTATACCTAATAGGAAAGAGTATGCAAGTTTTCGTAGCTGTATGCACAGAACGAAAAAATATTTTTTTTTAAGGGAAAAATAAGAAGATCCAAATGAATATTAAAGATTGGTTGTTGAACCTGTGTTGTACGTGTTTTATAAAAAAATATTTTAACTGATAAAAAAATCCGCTATTCAACAACAATATCGTAAGCATTTCACCACTAAAGCCGATGAAGAATTCTACTACTCAACAAAAATATCACTGCACAATTTGATAAATAGCTGCCCACATTTAAGTTGGTTTAAAAAAAATTCCACTATTATGATGGAAAAAAACTCCCACTTTCAATACAATTATGTCATAAGCTCTTTATCATTTTTTGTTAATTGTAATTTATGAAAATATCCGCCATTTGGCTTAAGAATATAGTCATCAACAAAATCTTTCGTATAGAAATAAAGTTTAGACAAAGTTTTTTGTAGAGAAATTAAAATTTTTGGGAAATTATTTCTATAAATAATAAAATGTTGAATTGAAATAAACTTTTGACAAAATTTTTAATAGAATTAAAAAATTTTGACAAAATTTTCTAAGAATTAAAATTTTAACAACAATTTTCTTAGAAAATTACAAAATATCTACAACAATAAATTTTTCAATGTGATATAAATAAATTTTTGACAAATTTTCTTAAAATAAATTTGGACAAATTTTCTATAGAATTTAAAATTTTGAAAAATTTCTGTAAAATAGAATTTTATACGAAATAGGATGTTTAGTTCTATCAAAAATTAAACATTTTTGGCAAAATGTTGTATAAAAAATAAAATTGTGCAAAACTTCTATAGAAATAAAATTTTTTGACAACAATTTCCTATAGAAAACAGTTTTTTTTAATTGATAATTCAGAAAAATATCCGCACATTTGGATAAAAATATAAGACATCAACAAATTTTTCTATAGAAATAAAGTTTGAAACCAAACCTTTTGTAGAGAAAAAAGTTTGGGAAAATTTTCTATAGAAATAAAATTTTGAACAAAATGTTGCTATGAAATAAAACTTTTGACAAAATTTTCTATAAAATTAAAGTTTTAATAACATTTTCATATAGAATTAAAATTTTGACTAAATTTTCTATAGAATTAACAATTTTTGACAAAAATAAATCTACAGAAATAAAAATTTTGCAAATGCTGATAGAAATACAGTTTGGAAAATTTTTTATATAAATAAAATTTTGACACAATTTCTATTAGAATTAAAAATTTGGGACAAAATTTGTCAAGCTAATAAAATTTGACAAATTATTCTATAGAATAAAATTGTACCAAAATTATCTATAAGAATATAAAATTTGAACAAAATTTTCTTATTGAAACATATAAATTTTGACAAATTTTCGTATTTAAAAATGAAATTTTTGACAAAATTATTCTAATAGAAATAAAATTTGCCAAAATGTTGTACTAAAATAAAATTTTTGCAAATTTTTCTTATAAAATAAAATTTTGACAAAAATTTTCTTATAGAAATAAAAATTTTTTTTAATTGCTAATTTATAAAAATAATCCTCCATTGGATAAAAATATAGTCGTCACAAAAATTGTTCATAGAATTTAAGATTTGACAAAATTTGACAAAAATTATCTACAAAAAATTAAATTTTGTCAAAAATGTTGTATAGAAACACAATTTTGACAAAAATTTTCTATAACAATGACACATCTAGAATATTTTTGAACAATAGTTTCTAATGTAAATTAACAATATTTGACAAAATTTTTCATGTAACATTTGAATCAAAAAGTTTCAGACGAACATTATGCATATCAATAGAATTAAAATTTTGCACAAAATTTCTTATAGAAATACAATTTTGAAATTTATCTATAGAAATAAATTTTGACGAAAATATCTACTTAGAAATAAAATTTTCGCAAAATGTTTATGAAAAATAAATATTTTCGCGAAAACTTTGTCTCATAGAAATAAAATTTTACACATTTTCCATAGAAATAAGAATTTATCTTGATTAATTGTAATTTATAAAAATAAATCCGCCATTGGATACAAATATAATCGTCACAAAATTTGTATAGAAATAAGTTTGCCGAACAAAATCTTTGCTATAGAAATAAAATTTTCGGAGAAAATTTTCTATAGAAAATAAAAATTTTGACAAAAATGTTTGTATTGAAATAAAATGTTGACCAAAATTTTCTATTAAAAGTAAGGTTTTACAACAATTTCTATATAGAATAAAAATTTTGACAAAATTTCTATAAGAAATAAAATTTTGGCAAAATATGTATAGAATACAATATTTGACAAAATTTTTTATATAAAAAATAAATGTTATGACAAAATGTTTTCTATTTTAGAATTAATAATGTTGGAACATTTTACTATGGAAATAAAATTTTAACAAAATTAATCTATACACCCAAACGAAATTTTAGACAAACAAAGTTCGTTTCTAATTGCTTTTCGCTGTAAGGAAGTCTATTTTTGGAAGAAAAGTACTATACTTTTGCTGAGAAAACGTTTATACTTTTCCCGATGATGTTAAAAATAATATCATAAAGGACTAACTCAAAAAAACAAAAAACAATCTTTTCTGGCTAATTGCATTTTGCCCTTCACATCTTCTCACGTTCCACGATGTTTTTTTTTATTCTTTCAGATCGTTTTTCTGATAATTACACACAATGTAGAAGAAATTTATTCGATTTTAACATATATATTTTTTTTTAATTTACTTTTCGCCCTGGACGTGAGAATTTCTAACCGCGGACATGAAATTTGTAGCCAACACACTACCACTGAGCTTGTAGCTGTTATTGTCGTCATAGAAAATTATGGCATATACAGTTATATTATATAGCATTGCTTGCGGCTCCCACCGAGTCGGGCTAAACAAACTTTATTTAACAGAAACATACATTTAGTTGGACACCGTGGAGCAAGTGGTATTACGTTGCCTAGCAATTCCAAGGGTCCTGGGTTCCGATCCATTGAATTTTTAACCATCATATGCCAGATATGTTCGGAAAGATTCCCAAAAAACAGTTCAAGATTACATCACTACTATTATTAAATTTTTACCTATGAACTGTAAAATGTGTCTTATTAAAGACATTAACGTACAGAAAAGAACAGTGCTGATATATATTTTTATTTTTATTAAAAAAAAAAATTTATAACAGCGAATATTTTGGTTGATAAATAGTTTAACATCTTCGAAGCAATTCAAAAAACTTTAACGAAAGAAAAACGCTTTTTTGTACACGTTTTCCAAAGTTTTTTTTCTGTATGTGTTACGAATTTAAAATGTGACAAAAATTTTCTATAGGTACAATTTTGACAACAATTTTCTATTGAAAATAAAGGTTTGGACAAACTTTTCTATAGAATTAAAATCTTTGACAAAATTTTTCTATAGAAGTACATAATTGACAAAATTTTCTGTTTGGGACAAAACTTTTCTATTAGAATTTAAATTTTGACAAAGACTTTTTCTATAGAATCAAAAATTTTGACAAAAATTTTCTATAGAAATAAAATTTTGTCAAAATTACCTATAGAAAATAAAATTTTTGATCAACATTTTCTATACGAAATAAAATTTGGGAAAATTTCATATAGAAATAAAGCTTTGGGAAAATTTTCTATTAGAAAACACAAACAAAAATTTTCTATCTAGAAATAAAAATTGACAAAATTTCCTATCGAAAATAAAATATTCCGCCATTGAGATCAAATATAGTCGTCACAACATGTTCTATAACTAAAGTTTTTACAAAATTTTGATAGCAAAAAAATTTTGGGAAATTTCTATAGAAATAAAATTTTTGACAAATGTTTGTATTGAATAAAGTTCCTTGACAAAATTTTTTTATACGATCTAAAATTTTGGGAAAAGTTTCTATAGAAATAAATTTGTCAAAATTATCTATAGAAAATTAAAATTTGCGCCAACATTTTCTATAGAATTAATTTTTGACAAAAATTTTACTACATAATAAATAATTTGCTAAATAAAGTATTTACAAAATTTTGTAATAAGAAATAAAATTTTGCGCAAAATTTTCTATAAAATAACAATTTCTGACAAATGTGTATGAAATAAAGTCTTGACAAAATTTTTTTATACGATTATAAAATTTGGTGAAAATTTTCTAATAAGAACATAAAATTTTGTCAATATTATCATATAGAATTAAAATTTGGCAACATTTTCTATAGAATTATAATTTTGACAAAAATTTTCTACAGAAATAAAATTTTTGGTCAAAGATTACCTATTATGAAATTAATAATTTTGGCGAAAATTTACAATAGAAATAAAAATTTTGACAAAAATATTCCTATCGAAATAAAATATCCGCCATTGGATAAAAATGATAGTCGTCACAAAATTTTCTATAGAGAATAAAGTTTTTACAAATATTGCTATAAAATAAAATATTTGGGGAAACTTCTTATAGAAATAAAAAATTTTTTATAAAAATTAAAGTTTTGACAAAAATTTTCTATAGAATTAAAAAATTTTGCCAAAGTTTTCTATAGAAATAAAATTTTAACAAAATTATCTATAAGAAATTAAAATTTTGCTGAACATTTCTGTAGAAAATAAAATCTTTGACGAAATCTTCCTATCGAAATAAAATATCCGCCATTGGATAAAAATTATAGTCGTCAGCAAAGTTTTTTCATAGAAATAAAGTTTTTTACAAAATTTGTATAAAAAAAAATTTTGGGAAACTTTTCTATAGAAATAAAATTTTTTATAGAAATAAGTTTTGACAAATTTTCTATAGAATTAATAAATTTTGCCAAAGTTTCTATAGAAAATAAAATTTTAACAAAATGTACAGAATTAGAATGTTGGCCAAATATAGTCGTCACAAAAGTTTCTAAGAAATAAAGTTTTTACAAAAATTTTGTATAAAAATAAAATTTTATCGGAAACTTTTTCTATAGAAATAAAATTTTTTATAATTAATAAAGTTTCTGACAAATTTTTCTATAGAATTAAAAATTTTGCCAAAGTTACTATAGAAATAAATTTTAACAAAATTATCTACAGAATTAAAATGTTGGCAAAATTTTCTATAGAAGTACAATTTTGACAAAATTTTCTAGTAAAAATAAAAGTTTGATTTAAACTTTTCTATAGAATAAAAATGTTTGACAAAAATTTTCTATAGAAAATAAAATTTGACAAAATTTTTCTATAAAAATAGAATTTTGACAAAATTCTGTAGAAATAACATTTGACAAAAATATTGTATAGAAATAAATATTTTGATAATCTATAGAAATTAATATTTTTGATCAAATTATCTATAGAATAAAATTTTGACACATTTCTATAGCAAATAAAATTTTAAGGAATTTCTTCTAGAATAGAAATTAACAATTTTGTCTGATGATTTAAATTTTTCTTATAGAAATGAAAATGGGTGACAAAATTTTTCCTATAAATAAAATTTTAAAAAAAAAAAAAAAAATAAAAAAATCTAAAGAGAAAATGAGAGTCTAGGTGTTTTATCAAAATATATTTTTTTATTTTAACTGACAATAAAAAATCCGCTATTCAATCCGAAAATTGAAGAATTCATCACTAGCAGATGGCCTTAGCCAGCGCAATGCTTACTTTTCCCTTTTTATTACCCCTAAACCACATAGTGGGTTTGGGTAATAATAAGTTGATCGCCAAAAAATGTGACCTACCAGAAATATTGATTTTAGAACCCCATAAAATATATTACCGATCGACTCAGAATCACCTCCTGAGGTCGACTAGCGATTGGCTGTCCGTCCGTCCGTCCTCTGTCCATGTATGTGTTGTTCACAGGATTCCGGTCGCACATTATTAAAGCCGATTTTGATGAAATTTGGTACAGGCGATTTTTTTGGGCACAAGGTACGAACGCTATGAAATCGGATCAAAATTTAGAATACGCTCCCATATATATGTATTGCGCCCGATTCGGACAAATGGGGTCACGTGCTGCGTTTTTGGCAAAGCATCGTCACCAAAATTTGGCAAAACATAATCTTTTCATCGCCTTCAAGTCATGCAAAATTTCCAATTCCAAATCGGTTCAGATTGTAGGATATAGCTCCCATATATATGTTATCGCCGATTTTTCCCAAATATTGGACACAAAATCCTTTTTTATCAACGATCTGACCCAAATCTTGGCTAAATGGTAGTCTTCTATAAAGCACCTTACTATATTGTGCAAAAAATCATCGAAATCGGTTCAGATTATAGATATTAGCTCCATATATATGTACCCGCCCGCATTTTTTAAATTTTGGCCAATAAAAAACCCTTAGTTTATGAACCGATCTTACTAAAAGTTTGCTAGATTCCAGTCCTCTATATACTAAATATACAATTATGTGTGCAAATAATTCATCCAAAATCGGTTCAGATGTAGATATAGCTCCATATATTTGTATCACGCGATTGTTGAAAAATTTCGCCCCTAATAACCTTAATGTTGACCGTACAGCGCCCTCATTTCTTAACTGATCTTACTCAAATCTTGCCACAAGGTAATCTTTTTGTGGTATTAATCAACACCCGCCAAAAATATTATGCAATTTGCGGTTTCAGATTTAGATATAGCTTCCATATATATGCATCGCTTCTATTTTCCCAAATTGGCCATAATACTTTTATTTAGTCAACCAAGGTTACTCAAATTTCAAATTTTGATGTACTAAGCCGAATCGATATTTATACGTACTTGTAGCTTTTATCATAAGAATATTGCTCGATTTTTACAATATTTTCGATTTATTACCCACACTAATTTAACGATTTTCTGCTTTTTAAGTAATGGCTCAATATTCAGTGGCATACTTAACTCCGTACCGTGCGAATATCAACACAAGCCAGTGTTGCTAGAAGTATGACGTAAAAAGGGCCACAAATGTAGGGACATTTTCACTCAAACATATTTTGTTAATTAATTTTTACATTTTTGTGGCTCTAGAGGAGGAAATTAGAAGCCGCGCCCAAGAATCTCTCTTTCGGGGGT